>NQII01011109.1:0-10594 GCA_002778355.1 Clitarchus hookeri
ACGATAAATGGAGCAAATTTGAAGTATCTAAAATTAACATTGCCACGGGCCAGATCATTTTATTCACGCGTCGGGTAAGTCAAATAGTTAAATTATTATAAAAGTAAACATTACACAAATATCTTAATTTTTACACTTATATGCATAAAAACAGAAAGCAAACATATTTATTTCAGTACTCACAAATGTTAGTCTTTACATTTCCAATTCTACGTTAAGTTACGGGTCTTCTACTTTCCTTCGCTATTACCAACTTTACTGGGCGCATGCGAGTCAGTGTGCTCGTTCAAATATATGCAAGTAGGAGCAGGGTGATTCCATAGCAGTGAGAGTAGTAAAGGCGGCCAAGTGATTCCATAGCAGCGAGAGTAGTAAAGGCGGCCAAGTGATTCCATAGCAGCGAGAGTAGTAAAGGCGGCCAAGTGATTCCATAGCAGCGAGAGTAGTAAAGGCGGCCAAGTGATTCCATAGCAGCGAGAGTAGTAAAGGCGGCCAAGTGATTCCATAGCAGCGAGAGTAGTAAAGGCGGCCAAGTGATTCCATAGCAGCGAGAGTAGTAAAGGCGGCCAAGTGATTCCATAGCAGCGAGAGTAGTAAAGGCGGCCAAGTGATTCCATAGCAGCGAGAGTAGTAAAGGCGGCCAAGTGATTCCATAGCAGCGAGAGTAGTAAAGGCGGCCAAGTGATTCCATAGCAGCGAGAGTAGTAAAGGCGGCCAAGTGATTCCATAGCAGCGAGAGTAGTAAAGGCGGCCAAGTGATTCCATAGCAGCGAGAGTAGTAAAGGCGGCCAAGTGATTCCATAGCAGCGAGAGTAGTAAAGGCGGCCAAGTGATTCCATAGCAGCGAGAGTAGTAAAGGCGGCCAAGTGATTCCATAGCAGCGAGAGTAGTAAAGGCGGCCAAGTGATTCCATAGCAGCGAGAGTAGTAAAGGCGGCCAAGTGATTCCATAGCAGCGAGAGTAGTAAAGGCGGCCAAGTGATTCCATAGCAGTGAGAGTAGTAAAGGCGGCCAAGTGATTCCATAGCAGCGAGAGTAGTAAAGGCGGCCAAGTGATTCCATAGCAGCGAGAGTAGTAAAGGCGGCCAAGTGATTCCATAGCAGCGAGAGTAGTAAAGGCGGCCAAGTGATTCCATAGCAGCGAGAGTAGTAAAGGCGGCCAAGTGATTCCATAGCAGCGAGAGTAGTAAAGGCGGCCAAGTGATTCCATAGCAGCGAGAGTAGTAAAGGCGGCCAAGTGATTCCATAGCAGCGAGAGTAGTAAAGGCGGCCAAGTGATTCCATAGCAGCGAGAGTAGTAAAGGCGGCCAAGTGATTCCATAGCAGCGAGAGTAGTAAAGGCGGCCAAGTGATTCCATAGCAGCGAGAGTAGTAAAGGCGGCCAAGTGATTCCATAGCAGCGAGAGTAGTAAAGGCGGCCAAGTGATTCCATAGCAGCGAGAGTAGTAAAGGCGGCCAAGTGATTCCATAGCAGCGAGAGTAGTAAAGGCGGCCAAGTGATTCCATAGCAGCGAGAGTAGTAAAGGCGGCCAAGTGATTCCATAGCAGCGAGAGTAGTAAAGGCGGCCAAGTGATTCCATAGCAGCGAGAGTAGTAAAGGCGGCCAAGTGATTCCATAGCAGCGAGAGTAGTAAAGGCGGCCAAGTGATTCCATAGCAGTGAGAGTAGTAAAGGCGGCCAAGTGATTCCATAGCAGCGAGAGTAGTAAAGGCGGCCAAGTGATTCCATAGCAGCGAGAGTAGTAAAGGCGGCCAAGTGATTCCATAGCAGCGAGAGTAGTAAAGGCGGCCAAGTGATTCCATAGCAGCGAGAGTAGTAAAGGCGGCCAAGTGATTCCATAGCAGCGAGAGTAGTAAAGGCGGCCAAGTGATTCCATAGCAGCGAGAGTAGTAAAGGCGGCCAAGTGATTCCATAGCAGCGAGAGTAGTAAAGGCGGCCAAGTGATTCCATAGCAGCGAGAGTAGTAAAGGCGGCCAAGTGATTCCATAGCAGCGAGAGTAGTAAAGGCGGCCAAGTGATTCCATAGCAGCGAGAGTAGTAAAGGCGGCCAAGTGATTCCATAGCAGCGAGAGTAGTAAAGGCGGCCAAGTGATTCCATAGCAGCGAGAGTAGTAAAGGCGGCCAAGTGATTCCATAGCAGCGAGAGTAGTAAAGGCGGCCAAGTGATTCCATAGCAGCGAGAGTAGTAAAGGCGGCCAAGTGATTCCATAGCAGCGAGAGTAGTAAAGGCGGCCAAGTGATTCCATAGCAGCGAGAGTAGTAAAGGCGGCCAAGTGATTCCATAGCAGCGAGAGTAGTAAAGGCGGCCAAGTGATTCCATAGCAGTGAGAGTAGTAAAGGCGGCCAAGTGATTCCATAGCAGCGAGAGTAGTAAAGGCGGCCAAGTGATTCCATAGCAGCGAGAGTAGTAAAGGCGGCCAAGTGATTCCATAGCAGCGAGAGTAGTAAAGGCGGCCAAGTGATTCCATAGCAGCGAGAGTAGTAAAGGCGGCCAAGTGATTCCATAGCAGTGAGAGTAGTAAAGGCGGCCAAGTGATTGCGTTTTATATCCGCGTGGCGCGCCAATTCCGTTCGCCTTCGTGGTATGCAACGTGTTGCGCAAACAGCTACGTAGATTTGCAAAGACTTTCCAAAAATCTTGTTACAATAATTTTTTGTTTATGCTGGTCCATAGATGCTGCGGTTTGAATGACATTCGTACTATAGATTTAATGGCATTCAACTTGGGGTATTTTAATCTACGTGTTATTTCAGTCTTTAACAAACTTTACTTATTTCGTATTCAGGAGTGGTACTGCGGTAATGCACAAATCCTCTTGCAAAGAACACGAAAGTGCGAAATAATTAACCATTCCCTAATTTTTTTTGCCAAATATTTCATTATCCGCATTTTTTATTTACACAATGACAAGAAATGAAAGCATTTATAACATTATCATTTTATTTTACCAATATACTCGAGAGCGTTAAATTTCCGTATTTACTAACAGAAACGCAGAAAAACAGTTACTGAGATAATTACATCATGCTGTCATTAAGTTTTAAACAAGATGCTCGAGTTGTCAGTGTATACCGAATCGAACTAAGGAGCACATTGACACTCAAACACATCCATTTATAATATCACTTGGACCTTTATCTCAGGAGACTTTCATTGGTAAGAAGGTTCAAAGTTATCCGAGGTTTAATCAAGAGACTGGCTTCGTGTCACTTGAAAATAACTTGTCATTTTAAACAGCGACGGTAGGATTTTCGTAGAGCTACATTAAAAAAAAACTTCTATAGCTGTTTCCCATGAAACTAATTTTTTTATAGGTTGTCTGTTTCTGATTTATTTAATGCAAAAAAAAAAAAAAAAAAAAAAGGACTTTCTTACATTCATATTTATAAAACTCCACAGTTAATATTTTGTATCCGACCAAAATTCAATGTCGGCAAATGCCGCTTCACATTCATAACAATTATGATTACCGTGACGACTAACATTCAAACCAAATTCTCACCTTTAACGACCTTGAAATGTAGAAGCGCCACCTCATTGTATACAGCTGCTTCTTCTAACAGTGTTCAAAATAGTAATCGCCTGTTGTCAGGGATGATAAAGCCAAGTGGCGTTACACTAGCTGGCTTGTTTACTTGCTGTCACAGAGCCGAGAGTGGGATTCCAGCCCTCTGTGTGATTGGGGTCACTAGCAGAGGGGAGGGTGCCCAGAACCCTAGAGGGAAGATGACTCCCGAGTATTTCTGATGATGACGCAAGGGTGAAAGTCGATTGCCAGTTCGCCGATGAAACGCTCATTATTCCGCATGTCAGGCTAGGTACTGCATGCTCGGAGATCGGACTTCTGGTCCAGAAGAGAACTGATGAGATAATCGCTTGTAGGATACAAGACGCAGAAGCGTGTAGCACTTTTGTGTTTTGCATGAAATATTACGAAACAAGATTTAATTCCTAACACTACAACAACTGGATTTCAGACGTAAATGTTCTGCTCAATAAGTCATTTAATCTCGTATTTAATGTTTTAAGTTAAAGGTACTTACGATTCTTCATAAGAAGTGAATATTTACAAATAGCATTAAAAAGCATTGCAATAGTTCTATACCCTGCTGCATGCCAAACTCTTTGCTTCAACCTCGTAGGAAAACTACTCCTAATTTTATTTGAGATAACACTTCAGTAACTACTATTACTAGATTGCTAAACATGTACGTATCTACTCAGTTGTAATTTGTTAAATTATAAGTCAAATGAGTCATATCACATACCTCAATAAAAATGCGAATGCGAAAATTGTACGGAATATATAAGATAGTCCACGACTAAGGTTACTGTTAGTTTTTTGGGGGAAAAAAATGTATTTCTAGTCTTGGAAATGTAGTATTCTAAATGTAACGATGACAATTTTATTTCTATACTAGGAAACCACTTCTCCGCAGAAAGTATGTTCGTGTACAATTTCTGCCACATAATGAAATCTCCTATCCAAACTACTACTAAAATGTTTCATTATTCACGAATTACTATCTAGACATGTCACGCCATTAATTTGTACAATCTTAGAGTTATGCTGAAACAGAACAAAAACTTAAAAAGGAATATCTAAATTACGGCGTCAATACCATTTCACCGTTCATGCAACTTGCATTGCAACATGCTGATTCCTTCATGAAGTCTAAGTCACGACGACTGTGGCAATTCCAAGCCCATGCACACTGTTGTCGTTCAATTTTGATAGCTCAGGCAGACTAAAAAATACCCTAAAAACAAAGACAACCAAAATAACTGCAGCAAAATGACCATTAATTAATAAAGTAACAAAATGTACATTGCCAGACGGATGTGCGTAAACAGATATTTACGTAGGAGTAACACAGTTTTGGAAAATCAGGTCAGCAACGCCTTACAACAGAATGCAGTTTCCGACTCCTTGTGACCGACTCCTCGTTACTGAAATTCGTTACCGTCCCGTGTCTTTGCGTTACCCGTGTATTTTCTTCAGTTTTATATAACTGATCGGTTTTTTTTTATTTTTAATATGCAAAACTAGATCTTTATTCTCTGGCCATTTGCCGGAATGTCATGTTTCTTTTTTAAAGTAATAATTTTGTCCATTCTTCGTGTACATTCTACTTGCATTCTACACAGAACTCCGATATTTGTAAATTTTATTTCTTGCTCGCCTAGTTTTATTTAATATGTCATTCTTACTGTGGTTTATTGCACATATTCATTGATTTTATAGGTTTGGGTCACTTCTACCCTGATAGCTACACAATTTTATGTCTCGGTAAATAAGGGAATCTAATGTTTTTTTTTATTTATTGTAGCGTTTTTGCTGTGGTGGTGATGGTTTTAAATATACTTAATTTTTTCCATTGTTTTATTTTTGTAGTTATTCTCTTTTCACACTGCAGTCCTTTTACGCAAGAGAGTGCGACGTATTCTGATTGTAAAGCACGCAACAGAAAGACCTAGTAGATTGAAATACAGAGAGCAGGCCGCAGTGCGTCCTTACAACCAGATCTGACTGAGGCGTTTAAAAATTGTTTACTACAGAGGGGAAAACTTCCTCCCTCCCCTCCCGCACACCCCTGCCACACGGCCAACATATTGGACTATACTTTTTCTAGCTTGTTTGTATATTTAAAAAGAATATTCCGAAATTACCCATATATCCTAATAGTTATTGATCTTGCACAGCTGTACAGGTATAACGGCTGAATTATGAACTCTTATTTACGTCACGATATTGATTTTGCCAAAATTATTATTATATCGTTAATTATGATATTGTAGTTCAGTTGTTGTCTGTACTGCTGTGTACGATGAATAGCAGTAGTCCATTCATGGTTAACTTGTCGGAAGTCCTGTTAAAGTTCTACTTCCTGAATATTCCTCCGCCTGGTGCAAACAAAGATTAACCAAGTCTGGAGAAATACACCACAGGAATACGCACCGCATTCGTTCGCACTCAGTGTAATAATACTTTGCATGATAACTATTTCTTACTAGACATTATCCACACACCTACTTTCTCATTGTTTTTACTCATATTAATTAGAAATGATGTAATTTATAAATAAAATTTCAATTTAACAAAAATAAGGTACTTCTTAGCCTACTTTCCGAAGGAAAGAAAAGCTTGTGAGACCACTTTCCTCTGTGTGTGTGTGTTTTTGTGTGCGTGTGTGCGCGTGTGCGCGCGCGCGCACATGCGCATCACCCCCCCCCCCTACAATGTTTGAACGCGTAAACCGAATTTCACTAAACTCTGTATACATATAGTACTAGGTAAGGACACACCTGACTTATAATTTTCGGCCACGCCGGTTACTTACTTTCAAAATGGCGGCCATAAAATTTTTTTGGGCTATGTCATATCTCGGAAACCATTCAACCTATTTAAACCAAATTTCGTATGCTGACAGCGCAAGGTGGAAGCATTGAATTCAGAAGTGAATATAGTTGCTGGTCCACCATTTTGTAAAATACTGCTACATAAAAAAATAAAGCTTTTACATTATATCTCGAAAATTATTCAACCAATATTTGCCAAATTTCGCACGTAAGTATTACTACGACAAGCCAGGAAATAATATGTAATTAAACTTGATTACGCACTAATTTTCAAAACCGCAGCCATACAAATATTTTAAGTTTATATGGTACAACTAATATATCGTTTAACCAATTTCAGCCAAATTTTGTACGCTGACAGCATCTATTACAATCATCATTTAATACTAACAACAACCACTTTAGTTAGTTCACAAATTTTTAAGATAGCGCTACATGAATTAATAAAGTAGTTGTGTATTATCTCGGGAAACAACCGACAGATTCCTGCCAAATGTGGAAAACAAATAGTACTGCTGTAGGCAATGTTAACTGAAATGTTTTAAGTATGTCAAACACTTAATTTCAAAATGGCAGCCATATAGCTATTTCAATTTAATATGTTAAATCGTTGAAACCAAGTAATTAATTCCAATGAAACTTTCTATGCTGGCAGTATACATTACAACAACCAAACATGCCCACACAAAATCTCCTTTGTCGGCCATTTTGTAAAATAGTATCACATGGAAATTAAAATTATGTTATATTTCCGAAAAACAACCGATTTATACCAAATTTCACAAACAAGTGGCACTATAGCAGGCTATTTAAACTGATCAACTTTGAGTGGTCAGACACACACATTTA
Source organism: Clitarchus hookeri (assembly GCA_002778355.1). Lineage (NCBI taxonomy): Eukaryota > Metazoa > Arthropoda > Insecta > Phasmatodea > Phasmatidae > Clitarchus > Clitarchus hookeri. The sequence continues at coordinate 7,210 of NQII01011109.1, forward strand.
GAAAATAGTGGTCATGGAAAAATTTAATTTCATAATATTTTATCTACGAAACTACTAAACAAATTTCAAGTTTGTTTTGTGTGCTGACAGTATCAATTATCAAAAAAAATGGTATATGCAAAGCCTCATTTCTCCGCCATTTTGTAAGATAGCCCCAGATGAAATAAACAGTTTTCATGTAACTCGGGAAACAATTTACTGATTTCTTTCGAATTTGGAGAAGTTGTACTGTGTATGCTATACTAATTTATACGTTTTAAGTGTAAGTCTTATTTTCATAATGGCTGCTATACAAACATTTGAGCTAAGTGTGATATATCTACGAAACAATGTAATCGATATAAATTTAACTTTCTTTGTTGTATCTATGACAATCATAGAATATGCTAATACATAATCTTTTTGTGTTCCATTTGTGAAGATCGCCACATGAACAATGGAGATTTTAATGCCATATTTAGATAATCATTAAACCTATTCATGCCAAAATTTCACGCAAGAATTGCTATTGTAGGGTATTTACGGCAGGCATGTTTTAATGGGGTTTATATAAATTATTTTCGATTATTTATTATGCTACATCTATTAAACGGTTCAACAAAATTTATCCAAATCTTGTATGCATACAATATTAATGAGAAGCATAATTTATGCATGCATAGATACTCTTTTGTGGACTTTTTTGCAAAGTAGTTTCGATGAGTAAAACGAACATTTTGCCATATTTCCGGAATAATTCAACTAATTTCCACAAAATTGTGCACACCTACAGAAAGCCACNAAAACGAACATTTTGCCATATTTCCGGAATAATTCAACTAATTTCCACAAAATTGTGCACACCTACAGAAAGCCACGTAAAGTTATATGATTTAAATGGGTTTAAACACTAATATTCAAAATGGCGGTCGTATAAATATTTTGATACATTTGACATATCTATTTAACAATTAAACCAAATTCAACCAAACTTCTTATGCTGACAGTATCTATTAGACCATGGTATCAAGATAATTTTTTTAAAGCAGTTTTGTAAGATAGTACCGATTAAGAAAATACTGTTTTTATGCCTCATCTCAGGTACTAATCAACCGATTTGCACAAAACTTTTAACACTAGTGGTGTTATGGTAGGCCATGTAAACATGTGTGTTTTTTTGTGGCTCAGGCACTTATTTTAGAAATGATGGCCGTGTAGATATTTCAGGTTAGTGAACTCTATAATTCAAAACATTAAACTGATAACATCCAAATTTGATGCTCCGAATTCTACCTTCCTGATGCAGTTTATTGCAAGCTAGCTTAATTTTACGAATTTTTCTGATTTCGAATCGCTGGTAAGTCGCTCGTGTATTTTAATTGTCTTGGTACTGTTTCACATGTTTCTGGTTTCATCTCTAATGATATTACTGTCAATAAGACGTCAACGCCTACCTACCACCTAAGCTTTTAAGAAATTCACTAAAATTAATTTGCACCCATGTAGAGGAAAGTAGACTTATAAGAGATCAGTAACTTTTTGTATACTAAACAAAGTATAAAACACTTGTCATACAAGACATATTTAGGAAACAATTAAGCACGTCAATCATGGAGTGATTTTTCAAAAGTTTGATTCAAAAAATGTGAAGAAACCGTGAATTGGCATAGTTGGGTATAAAGATACTTTCGTAATTTTCTTTTTCGAAAACATAAACAAGCTATAAAAATCAAGAATATAATATGGCGGTGTAAAGTTGCCCTTAAGCCAAGTAGTCGCGGGTTGGTGCGCGATAATCCACACGGCAGGGTACACGCGGCCAATCCCACCCCTCGTGATTTAACGTCCACGGCTTTTCACGTGGGGGAAGGCCGACGGCGTTCAAACAACAAAAAAAGGCGTCGGCGAGGTTCAGTCCCCGGGGCTTAGCGAGCGGCCGCACACAATGGTGGCGCCACCGGTGCTCGGCGGACGAGAACGATTATGCCGCCGGAGGGAGCCGCGGGCCGACGCCCCTCCGGTAATTACTAATCCCGAGGCCATCGAGGGGTGTGGGGGGACATGATTCTGGATACTATTTCAACTATTTAAAACGGCTGGTCATCTGGACAGCCCAGCCCCTCTCTCCAGGGGAAGGATCTCGGGGCGAGAGCTTCTAGCGGCATGCCGTGACGGCAGCTGCGGGGGTTGAATGATACACATTCCATAACCGGCATTAGCGCGCCGACCCGTCCTCCCCCACCACCACCCCACCCACCAACCCCCGCAATAAATCCGAACACGAGAGCGGGTCCCCAACTCTAAATCCTGCGCTTCATGAATTACGTAACCCAGTTACGGCAGCCACGGGCCACGTAGAAACTTCCTGCAACAACCGGTTATGTGCCGTAAAACAAGGGGCATTCCTGTCAAACCCCCTTCCTCCCTCGCCCTTTTGAAAATAATATCTAATTTTGTCAGTTTTAAATAAATATACCATAACAAGCATTACAATGAAATAATTTTTTTTTTTAACTTGGTACCGTAGCTGCTGGAGATCAGTCAACGAAATATTTGTATTTGTTATTGGCAGTGTCTATTTACGTACTTATGATTCAGCCTCAAAAAATAATGGTGGGAATTCCACATATAAGCGGTTAAAGCGTGGGACAAAAATGAGAGTCAACAATATAGATGGCCTTCAAGATGCTAAAAGATTGGTTACATTCCAGAACGGGATAAATATTTCGGAAGGGCAACGTCTTTTCAGACAGGGCGACTGGCCATAATGTCCTGTTGCTAGGCCACCACGATCTCCGGACCTCACAAGCCTGGAATTATACTTCTGCGGATGGAATGTACACGTCAGTGTGCATTTATTTTAACATGATGAGGAGGACATGAGAAACAGGACTGTGATCACAGACAACACAATATGTACACACTATCCCTAGGATAGCTCGTCGCTCTCAGCTCTGTCTTGAGTTCACAACTGCTCTCTTTAACAAGCCCTTCTAACTAACTGAACACATGGCGGACAGGTAACAGATCTATCGATCAGGATGACGTGTTTTATAAGAAGCATCGCGCTTTACTCCACCGCTGCCCGCTGAACCGCAGTTGTGACGCCGAATTCATCTTGTCTGATAAAAAGTGTGTTCTATGTCNTTACTCCACCGCTGCCCGCTGAACCGCAGTTGTGACGCCGAATTCATCTTGTCTGATAAAAAGTGTGTTCTATGTCCATCTAGAGACTCTACCATAACAGCAATTTCAGGACATTATGTATATCCACTCTCGAATTAAGTGAGGTTACGACAAACCAACTATAAAAACATCCACTGTATCCATTCGTAGATATATAATGGCCATTGAGTAAACAATGCCTTATATCTAAGTTTAGAATTACAAAAGGCTTATTTTTATA
>NQII01011109.1:13521-26225 GCA_002778355.1 Clitarchus hookeri
CCCGCCGACAAGCGGCATCGTCCGGCACGATTCCCTCATGCGAAAATACGAGGGAGACCCCGCCAGGAATCGAACATGGTTCGCATTGGTGGGAGGCGAGTGTTCTAACCATTGCACCACCGAGGCCCCCCAGTGCAGAGTAAATAAATACGCAGAGGCGAAATGGCGTGGCGGTACCGTTGATATGACGCACCTATTCACTAATTGGCTGAACGAGGGTCTGGGAGCACGTCTTGTGTCTGATTGGCTACCGCGCTCTGCCAAATGTACCCTACAGGTTGGGCTACCGGCTCACAAGTTAGTTACCAATCACTGATTAGGGAACGGCGTTCCGGCATGTTGCTCGATAGTGACGCCATTTTGTTGGCGTCTGCGGCTCGAGATTGCGGAATAAGAGGCTGTTTCATATATATATGATTGGTTGCCTTGTTTGTTTCGTCGTAAATACGGCCTTGAAGATCCGCAAACCAGCTGTATAGACTCCGAGTGCCTGTGTTGAGTTGATCGTGTCGAGGTGTGGAAGGCCAGATGAGTAACACAAAGCCGCCTCTTGTGCTCAGCTTCCTTCTGGCCGGCGTTTATCTTGTGTTAACACTTAGTCGAAAGTTGTCGGGTCATCAGCACGTATCTTGGCTTTCTTCCACAGAATCCGTAAACAAAACGCTGGCGATGTACGTCTACCTCTACACACAGCTTACTGTAAACGGAAATCACTCGCACACCTACACGCACGTTATATTTAATATTACACGTACTCACAAACATAGGTAATTAAATTAAGAGAAAACACACTTTGTACTAAGATAAGAGAGTAAATCAAAACGTTGCCGCAAACTGATAGTTACACCAGTATTTTTTTGCACATCGTTTTAGCAGAACTATATAGACGGTTACATTAAGCAAGGGCGGCGTAATTAGTGATTAAATGTTTTGATACCCTTAGTGATAGAAGCTTGACTTCTCGTATCGCTTCATTATGTCTTCAAAGATAGCAATCACTAAAGGTGAAATAGCAATTACTGACGGTGAAATCGGTGGTGAAATTGGAAACATCACGTTTACGCTAGCGAAAAGCAGTCTGCGAAAATCCTACACATTATATTTTAGAGTGCAGTAAACCCCTTGTTGGTAACGTCCGCGCTTAAACATTCGATCTTGTTGAACTATTTTTCCTAATAAGTAAAGAGAGTGAGTAATCATTAAATTAAGGGAGTACGATGCTTATTATGTGCTAGAATACCTTTTCTTACAAGATCACTTAAATGGCGTACAGACGTAACGCCATGGAAAATTAGGCCATGCCGCGTTTTAGACCATTTCTATTTGCCGGTAAAATAATTATAAACTATTGTGTATTACACGTATAAGCTGTTCACAGTAAAGAAAGCACTTTCGCGGCAATAGTTACTTTTTCCTTTCAGCCATTTTTTATCCTTTAACAGTCCCTTTTAATCAATATATCATGTAAGTGATGAACACAGTGTGTATATTCCACCGCACTTGGAAGTAAACGTCCAAAGCTAAAATAAAATATACTTATTGGCTATTCTAAATGAGAGGTCTTTATCAAAAGCTCTCACTTTACCGTGAATAGCCTATACAAAGTTAAAGTTTATGCAGTGCCGTTTCATAACTAAACATCATTCTACAAACTATTTTCCTTCTTTCGATAAAAAAAACTATAAGAATACAAGCTGCAACTGTAATCTTTTCTGAGGATATAAAATATTTGACGTTGAGTTCTTAAAAAGGCAATTATTAAACGAGTAGTGTGATTTCTAAATAGTATGAAAATTTATTATATGACGCTATGAAAACCACTGATCTGGAAACACTGAAATTACACTAATTATTGCAGTAAATGTATTTGTTTAATTAACAGCAGTTTCTCGTGATTTGCAGTGTTAACTTACTCGCAGTGTATCTCACTCATCTGTTAGTAGCAGCTTATAAATTAGATTTTCATATATGTGTGTGCATTCTCATAAGTACCACTCATAACTTACAGAGTACCCTGCACCCCGCTCGGTGGTATCGGCAGACGGGATGTGTTACAAGCAGAGTCCAGAGTATCTCGAGGATTGATGCAGACTTGGCTTTACAGTCATCTATAAACTTGAGACACTATAGCTTGCTTGTGATCAAGTAAGGCCTTTGTATAGAGCTGTTCGACACTCACTCACACTACCGCTTCCTGCTATTACGGGGCATGTCTAAACAATGCCGCCCTATCACAATAGGAGAGAATAACATGTGTTAGACGTCCACCTCGACACTGAATGAATTCGCGAAGTACTCGGGGGAAATACCCGGGAAAATGTGTACACTCGCTAAATGCCACTGTCATACTCAGACGCCGCCTTTCATTGTTGACGATAGAGTAGTCTGAGACTACTTGCCTCCCACCAAGGCGAGCCGGGTTCGACTCCCGGCATGTGGAAGACGTGGTTGTCGTTGTCCGGCGGGTATTCTCGGAGTACTCCAGTTTCTCCCACCCTTGCATTTCGGCGCTGCTCCATAACCTCACCGGCTCTCAGAACCCCGATGTTAAGAGCCGTCCGAACCTGTGCACTCCACTCATGGCGACCAACTCGGCATAACCAATTCTGGGACAGATTCGCCTCTCGGTAGCCCCTGGGTTGTTTCAATACCTACAAACAACAGGGTTGAGACACACACAGAAACAAAATGGCGAGGGGGTTCATTCGATGTGAGCGTACCCGTTTTACGATTGGTTACTCGAGGTTCTGAGAAAGAGTCTTTAGTAGTGTCTGATTGGCTACTGTGTGTTGCGAAAGGTTCCCTACTGGCTAGGCTGCCGGCTGACAGATAGGTTACCAGACGCTAATTGGCGAACGGCGTCCCCACATGTTGCCGGCCAGCGACACAGTTTGCTGGTGAGTGAGCGAAGAGATGCGGGTGGCTCTTAACAGCGAGGTATTGAGAGCCGAAGTGGGTGGAGCGAGGTGGGTATGGAGCAGCGCCGGAATGCAAACACTGTGATGGGGGAGGGGATAATGATTCCCACGTGCGAAAAACTGGTTGCGACCCCGCCGGAAATCGAACTCGGTTCGCCTTAGTGAAATACCAACCAACAAACGACGAAAACCCGGGAGTGACCCCGTCCTCAGATCGGGGGCGGAATCAGATCATCGTCTTGAATGGGGAACTACGTTGTGCATTTTTGTTCATTTTTGTGTCAATAAACTGTCTGCGATCAGAAAAGTTCCTTTATATTAGCAGGCAAAATGCAGAACTAAAAACTATGTTGCTACGCAATAATATAAAGCCACAAATAAAATAAAGCTCATTTTTTGTGCATATTTTCGTTAATTTTCTTCCTGAGTTGCATCAGTTATAGGACGAACAAATTTGCAAAACATAGCAAACTCTTGGAAGGGGAAACTCCACCATTCCCCCTCGCCTTGAACCCACCAGTGACATCGTGGCAGGAGGGCGGTGCGGTAGCCACGCGACGGCACCGCGCCCCGTCGTGTCCGCAGGCTGCTATCGCGAGCACGACCCCGGCGCAGGCAAATTATATACTGCCGCTATAAAGCAGTAAACGCCAGGCCGGCGGCGTAATAAACAAACACGACAGCGTTTTGTCGGGCTGTAAAACGCCGCTGCAGCACAGGGCTAGGGGTGGGGGGAAAAACGCAATTCGCTCTCTGATCATTCGCAGAGACAAGGTACGTATTCGGTGCGGAGGGCGCAATAAAAAGCCCAGCACAGACGTCCGCCGCACGGGTCAAAGGTCACCGCGGACCTTTGACCAGGCCCACGCCACCTGGAAACAAAACGTCGTCTCTCCAGCAATGGTGCACTTGCCACCACAACGGCCTCGACCCTGAACTGTGGATAGACGTCAGTATAGAACTTAGGGGCCCGCCTACCTGGAGCCGTTTCCCACCTTTGAGGCCGAGAAGCGCGAGTGCGATAAGGGCGACATTGCCCTGTGCATCAATTGCGCCAACGCCGCTACGCGCAAGGTTCTCAACTGCCGTGAAGTGTCCTCGTCGTGATGCGTCTACCTGTGTGAGAAGTCTGCCGCAAAGTTTAATGCACGGCCCTCTGCAGGAATTCATCTCCCAGAATATTTTAACTCTTTCAGGCCCACTCTAAATAACAGTTTCAGATGTTGCAAACAAGAAATTTTATTATACGAGCTGTACCTAAGTTAACACAACTCTTGTTTCGCTGCCACAGCCAATGAACAGTAGGCTATACGTTCGGGTACAGTAATACGAACCAGTTATGACCTAGACCAGTAAAACTGTTTGCGAATAATTTACTCACAAGTAAGATTATTGGTAATTTAGTGTCGCAGTGTGCAATACAGATCAACAATTACCTACACGTGCGCAATGTACACCAGGTCTTGATGGGTTAAGTTAAACCGACTGAACATTGTTTTGGCCTTGTTGAAAAGCTTCAAAATAGTGTTTGCAATAAGCGTGGTCTGTTGAAAATTGTATTCCACCCTAGTCTGAAGTGTCATTTCTTTTCGTGTGCAGACAGACTGTGTTTTAACGACGTTCATGTTAAACACACTGCCACCCAGTTCGCTCGCCAGGTAGAAGATTCACGGCTGTTTACGTGTACGAAAGAGACATTTGCACGACGATTTGTGTACATGTACGAAATAAACAGTAGTACTCACTTTCTGTTCAGTCAGTTGCACACGGCTAGAAATCAATTAGATTTTGTTGAGGTAAAATCTGTTTATGTAATTTCAAGTGTTATCTCCAACTAAAGTCCTTGGAAAAGTACTAATAATTTATTAGATCTTATCATCTATAATACTATTTTATGAAGACCTAGCTGGAGCTTAGCATACTGTCACGATTTGAAACTCATGACGTGGTTGATTGCGCGTCGGATTACAGAGCGGATTGGCATTGGTTCGAATCGTGAAAAATAAGTGATGATGTTTACCATTTTAAAATTAATAAAGTAGCCAAAATGCTGAGTCATTAAAACAATTAACAGGATTTTAAAATGTCTCTAGGAGTCTTGTAGTACTGAGACTAAGAATTCTTTAAATGTATTTTGGGAGAGAGAGGTTACGAGTGCTCTGAAACAAATAAAATTGTCGCATGTAGATGAAACAAACTGCGGCAGGGAAAATGCCAAGAAGGCGGGGGACGACAGGTTTGCAGTAGAATAACTCCCAATTCACTGGGGCCACGGTGGCTTAGTGGTTAGACTGCTCGCCTCCCACCAAGGCGAACCGGGCTCAATCCCCGACCGCGTCACCGCGGATTTTCCAAGTGGGAATCTTGCCGGACGATGCTACTGGTCGATGGGTTTTCTTGGGGATCTCCAGTTTCCCCCACCCTTGCATTCCGGTGCTGCTCCATTCTTACCTCATTTCACCCTCATCGGCTCTCAAAACGTGGTTGTTAAGAGACGCCCGCATCTCTCAACTCTCAAATCTACCCATTCTCTGGAGAAAAAAAAAATTACACGAACCGTTTAATTTCATGAATTAAAAAGTATACTTGATAACATATTAAACACCTAAAGCTCGCTAGAAGAAGGGCGCTACAGATTTCTAGGCTATCACAAGGTTCTCACGACATATGGCTTCTGTGATTACTCACATCACTTTCCCGCTAAAGTCAAATGTTTGTAATGTCTTTCAGGCCCGTGTTACAGATTAATCTCAAACATGAAAAAAAACCACATTATGAGTTCAATAAAAGTATAGGAAAGTAATTACGTGTTCCAAAGTTGGGTTTTTAATAGCAGCTGAAATGTCTACTTGTATGTGTGAGTTACGTAATTAACCACCACAATGATTTACTAACTTCTATAAAGAGGAATGTTTGTGTAATCACTAACCAATTTCCACTGCTTTAATACCGAAGAGCTGCGATTCGTCTGTAAAGGACTACGCCGTAAATATATCATCCAACCACGAACGTAATAAGATGCTAGTACGTTTTGACAAATATGTTGGCATAATATATTTTCGCGATGTATGGTAACACAACTTCTAACAATGGGGATTCTTATGATACAAATTTGTGTTAACGAGAGAAGATCATTGCCAAGACTGTTTCGCTGACCTCAAAACTGTTTTTCACTGCACTCATTTTTGCGAGGTAAATTTCCAGACCAGTCTTATTAATTATTCTACCTGAGAAACATCTCCTCCCCTCCGGTTGATACACCCTCCACTCAATAACTAATTTATAGTAGTTTTGTGTCTGATTCTGCTAAAACATATTCACATAAAAATAACAAAGAAAATTACCTACGAATTACGTCATGCTTCAAATACCTAAAAAAAAAAAAAAAAAACACACACACACACACACACACTCATTTGCACTTGACTATTGACTCTGCTATGGAAAAAGTGCGGAAATATTTTGTTTAGTGAATTGTTGAATTTGATTATGTTGGTATGCATACATTTGTACTTGACTGGTAAAATTTGACTAATGAAATCGCACAAATTTTGGAAAATACTGTTGCAGAATAACTGCATATAAAATACCTCAAATTTCCGGCATTAATTTCATTCTCCATCCGTAAATAATTGTCCTGATAAAACTAAAATAAAACAAAAATGTTTTTAAACACAACATTACGCATCTGTGCCAGTTAAACAACGGCATAGATGCTAAGTTAACTGATAGAAAGGGGGAGGGGAGGAAGAAACAAAGGATAAGATAGAAAGAGAAAGTGAAAAGAAAGTATCGAAAGAAAGTGGAACGAGGGCAGAAAACCATTAAATAGCATCAGAAGTTTCAGTTTCGCAAGCTTGCATGTTCTAAACTAAATAGTCATGGTGTAAATGTTTAGACAATTGTTTGAGCTGAAAATTAAGGTAATTACTACAACACGAACTGTTTTCTGAAACATTAGTAGTAAAATATTTAACACGTATATTTAGATAAGTGTGTCTTCAGTAAGAATAATTAGACACGATTAAAACATTTTGCAGAATACTTTAGGAAACTGCTGCTATCTAAAGGAAAACTTCTAGTTTGAAATATGAATATCTGTTTAAATACTGGTCAACAAATTTTCAACAAATAAAAATGAATTTTTCGTCTTGTCCAAAACATTTGATGGTAGTGTTATTTTTTATAAGGTGACCAACAGTTTACTAAAACGATAAAACATTAAAAAACACTTTGTAATTTTCACGTCTATGTACGGCAGCGTTGTTTGAACCGCCAGAGAAAATCATTGACAAATGCCTAATGGCAGTTCACATGTAGTGGCGATCGGCCAGTAACGCTGGTGACGTCAAAGGCCAGTGTTTAATCCATATTCAACGAACTCGCCAGTCGTGCTTGTTCGTGAGGTTGGCATGTCTGACGGGCATTCTGGAAGTCGCCGGTTTGATCTTCCGGCCGACTGCACGAGAAGTGGTTTTTATTCCCCTAGTGATGTACATTGCCACTCACGGTAAATGACGCCAGTTCAGTTCACTACTATGTGTTTCCGCCCCCCCTCTCCCCTCAACCCAGACCCATTATGTTAAGACCTTTACTTGCAGCATGTGCATAATAATGGGTCACTCGAGTCATATTCCAAGTGCCCATTCGTATATTTGATGTGAATTTGACCGCAATTTAATTCACTACATGCGGTAAATGTTGCAATATTAATTGGAGCGTGAAAATTCGGTAATATCGCTGCATTTCAATGTATACTACGAGCACTGCGGCACTTTTCTGCATGCTCTCAGGAACTTTAGTTGAGGCAGTTTCATCATGAGGCTCACGTTGTTAGAGCGAGTGTTGTGCTCAATTTAAGTGTTCGCTACGAACTATCAGTGACTATATACTTAATTATGAACTCGACATTTTTACAAAAAAAAATTTTTGATTTTTTTGTATGCGCATGAGCAAACACTGGGCTCTGCCACTAAAGGATTCTAATTAATAAATTATATATATATATATACACAATTCATTTCACTCAGTTTTAATTAATAGAAAATATATATGTTTACACTATATAAATGTGAATAACAGATAAACTATTAAATAAAAAATGATGAAACTGCTTTTATTTGTCTCTATAAAGACAACGTAGGGTGTGTGCGAATGTTAATAGCAGTTACAAATGCCCGTCACCTGCAGCGATATATCGTACACAACGCCGTAGAACAGAACGACGAATAGCAGCTATGGTTGCTTACACGGGAGCGTCTCTCATAGCATCCAGTCTCCGTGAATTTGTAGCATAAACCGTTTTATTCCGAGTTCGTCCAAGATAAAAATCTGACTGTGTTAAATCTGGAGATCTGGGTGGCTACTCACCACTTCTTCGTCGGCCTGTCCACCTCCAAACCAATGTTTCATTCAGAGCGACCGTACCTCACTAAGGAAATGTGGTGGTGCGCAGTCCTGCTGGAAAAAGCAATCAACTGTGTAGAGTGGTGATAAAGCTGGCACAGTATTTTCCTGCAGCATGGTACAGTAACTTTCACCTGTCAACGTCCCGCCAAAGAGGAATGGCCACATAGTACAACACTGTTAACCCAGGAAGGTCAACTGCCTGCTCTACCACAGAGAGTGGATTTTCATCAGTCCAGTACAAACCGTTGTTACAGTTAACAGTTCCAGTCAACTTAAAGGTAGCCTCACGGACCAAACACTCACGCCAGTAAAATGTTCGTTGCCATTGCATATGTTCACAAAATTCAATAATCCAATGTGCGTCGTCTTCATTGAAGCGTAAAGTAACGTGGGAATGTAAGGTATCCACTTTGCTTGCTTCAATACGCGATGGACACTTGATTTACGACACCTGACTCACGTGTAGCTTGCCGTATGGACTTCGATTATACCCCGGAGGAACGTGTGTGTGTGTGCTACACAGTCCCAACACTTTCTTTGTCTGTTGTCGTTCACTTACTACCGCACCGTCCTTTCTTCACATCACACGCAGTTCTGTCCCTCACGAACTTGTCAAGTAACTGCATCGTTGTTACACATGATGGTGGTGGGGTATCGAATTCTGCCCATTCCCTCTCCCAATTCTTTCTCACATGAATCATGCAATCTTATTTCTAATAACACTTTAAAACCACTCCCGTTGCTTGGAAGAAACCCTTGTCACCTCCGCCATTTTCTTTACAATTTTAATGTTGTTGCCTGTGGCTTTAAACGGATCTGATAAAAGTAGAACGGCTACACGTGCTAGCACACATCTAATGTTGTCTTTATAGTGTCAAAAATACACAGTCTCATTAGATTGTGTAGTTTCTCTGCTATTAACGTACAAAGACTGTAAATGTTATCTCAGGGCATCTGGCAGAGCCTTGGTGTACAAAACTGACATTAGGAAGCAAAATTCTCCGTATTTAGTTTACAAAATATACTACCTTTCTGCGACACGGCAGCCAACATTAGGAATATAAACTTACCGTAACCCACATGTAAACACTGATAATGTGTACTCGCTATCCGTGCCTTTTAGCGGAATCCCCTAACAAAAACTCTGTCATAGCTTAAGATACTAATTACGCTGGCAAATGGGTGGATAACAGGAGTTAGTGTGTCCCGTGATTTTAACGTAGGTTTTCGTATCGATATTTACTCAAAACATGAACTGTGCAAGTTCTTCGATATTATCTGTCCTATAGTGTTCAGTCGCCTGCTTACTTGGCGCGTGAACATTAACGCAGTTTGCTTTAAAATGCACNTATTATCTGTCCTATAGTGTTCAGTCGCCTGCTTACTTGGCGCGTGAACATTAACGCAGTTTGCTTTAAAATGCACGTGCATTTAAAATAAATGTCTGTGTATATCACAAGTTAAGAAATAAGAAAATAACACTTCAGACTAGTTGGAAATACAAGTCTGAAGACATCTTGAAATCTTATTTCGAAGTACTTTTCCCCTAAAGCAAAATCACACTTCGATTTGATGTCACGTATATTATGAAAATTTATTGCTAAAATACGTATGCCTCTGGTAGAATTTTTCACCAAAGGCCACAGTATACACTTTGATGAAACTAGCAACTTTTACCAACTAAATTTATCTTATGGCCATACTAAGATATGTTCCTTTCGAAAATTTTCTTACGGCGCAGGCAGAATTACAACTTTAAGGCGTAAACAGGAACTTATCACACTTATCCCATTTTTGTTTATAAAGAGTGAACCAAAAGTTTAATGCCACTCTTCGTTCAAAAAAAAATNCTTATCACACTTATCCCATTTTTGTTTATAAAGAGTGAACCAAAAGTTTAATGCCACTCTTCGTTCAAAAAAAAAATTTTTTTCCCCCACATTGCCTTGTAGGTATGTGCAAAATGCAACAAATGAACTTCGTGCGCATTTATGTACCATACAGACTTAGGGGCTTTGGAAACGTTGCGCAGTGCGCCATGTTTTGTTTTTCTTAAGTAGTCATTTTGTGGTTTCATAGTCCTATTCAAAAAACAGGCAACAATTTTTTATTCTAAAATATTACATTGCAACACTTATTGATGTATGTGATGGTTTTGTTAACTAAAATCCATAGTCAATAAAACATATCCCATCCAAGTATATAGTACCGGTAATTCAAATACACTTCTTGATTATATATTTCGGGAATTCACGCACAACAAAATATTTCCACAATCCAGAGACATCCATAGTTGTTATATGTACCTCAGTTTAAGCAAACCTAATTTAAAAAAAACTGTGTTAGTTATTGATAACCGCGTTTAAGTCACTTCGCTGGCCACATGACGGCGCCACTGGCGTATGGATAATACTATAGAGTTATATCCAAAGATGCAGAGAAATTTTGTAAGGGCTTAATTGCTTCTATACGCAGTTTACGGTAAACTGAGCACTTTTGAAAGCACTTTTAGAGATATGCGTGCATTCACGATATGTATTCTTCCGTTATATGCAACNGTAAACTGAGCACTTTTGAAAGCACTTTTAGAGATATGCGTGCATTCACGATATGTATTCTTCCGTTATATGCAACATCAACACTGCCACGAGCCTGATCACTTTGCTCCTGCATCGGTCAAATCAAACGGTAAAATTATTGTAAATGTAAATAATTTACAAATCCGCTAATTAATACACTTATATGCAATAAATAAAAAAAAACAAAAAGGAAGATAAATAATTTTAGTTTTNTACAAATCCGCTAATTAATACACTTATATGCAATAAATAAAAAAAAACAAAAAGGAAGATAAATAATTTTAGTTTTCACAAATGTTTAACCAAACACTTTTATTTCAAAGTTAAGATATTGAACTACTTTTCCTCAAAAGTTACTAACTTTACAAGACGCATGCCACTCAGTGAGACTGTTATAATAGATTCCGGTAGTTGCAGTGGCATTTCTTAAAGGTTGATTAAAAAATGCTGAGTTTAACGTGGACATCTGTGGGCTGGAAATCACTCACAGTGGAAGGTACCGGCGACGGCCTGTGGCTGCGATGAGTCAGTACGCCGGGTGACAGCGGCAGAGGGTTAACGCCGCGCCATTTGACAGCAGCCTCGAGCCGCGGTTAATCCACGGCGACGCCTGAGAATCATGCGCGGCTGGCGCCTTCAGCCAGCTTTTGTCGCCGTCCCTCGCGCTTAGGAGTGCCACTTACTTAGTCCGTCGCGCCGGCCAAAACTGCTCCGGAGAGAAAAATTAGCTGCTTTACGATATCTAAGTATTAGTAGAGTGGCTTCGAGTCGAGACTACACCATGCAGAACTCATTCAAATGTAGCACACACGCACTTAAACTAACAAATCTGGCAGACAAAATATTAATGCCGCATACGGAGGAAGAATGTATATGTTTTGTAACAACATATTTCAAAGTGTTTTAAAAATCAACTAGTCTTGTTTTATAGCAAAATCTAAGCAATTTATATTCTAGATGCTTCAGAAATCACAATTTTCAAAGGGGCCACGGTGGAGTAGTGGTTCGAATACTCGCCTCCCACCTAAGCGAACCGGGTTTTTTTTACCAGCTATTTCGCATGTCGGAATCGTACCGGACGATGCCGCTGGTCCGCGGGTTTTTTCGGGAATCTCCCATTTCCCTCAGCCTTGCATTCCGGCGCTGCTCCGTACTCACCTCGCCTCCCACTCAACGGCTCTCAAGACCTCAATGTTACGTGCTGTCCAAATATTTTCACTCACAATTTGAAAGAAAAAACTCTTTATTATGCAAGACCGTCTGTTGCATGTGATGAAAAACTATTGATAATGTTTACAAATATTTACAATAATTGATTTTATGCACATCCATTTCAGCCATGAAACGTATTTATCTTTATAACTTAAACTAGCTGTGCCCACGGCTCCGCTCGTGTGGACTACAAATTTATTGTTTAGGCTTTTTATTTTAATAAAATTGAATTTTACTTAGTGTTAATCTTCTATACTCTATACATATTATAAAACTCAACGTATCGGTAAATTAAATGGTCAAAGCACTTATTAGTATTTCTCTGTTATAGATAGATATTGCTATCGCGGAGTTTTTTTAGGTCTTTTTATTCCACACAATTCTTTATTTCATGATATTGTTCTATCTTTAACGGTTTAGACAGCGTATTGCAAGAGAGCGCGCTGGCGGCAAACTTTTTTCCGACTTGATTCACTATTATCGTTTGTAAATTTTTTGAGATATTTTATAGCGATAAAAAGTAGCCAATATCACATTTCAGCCCTCCAACTATTTCTGTGCAAGAAATTACGTCGATCTGTTGCTC
>NQII01011110.1:0-38545 GCA_002778355.1 Clitarchus hookeri
TACAGTACCACTTCTAAACAACTAACAGGAACGCAAACTAAAAATCTGCGTGCATCGTAAATGTGTAAATATTTTTTTTTTTTGCTCACAAGTTATACGACATTTGCGTAAGGCTCGTCTGCATGTCTTTTTCTGAAATTTCTCGTTCTCGCGTCGTAATTTCGGATTCATATTAATTGCTGACAATAAACGTATGACTATAGGAAATTTTCATTTTACGAGTTGTTTAATATTTTTGTGCGGAGCCTAATATTGCGTGTTATCAGCTTCTTGTTAAAAGTCAGGGACATATTTATTTTTCATCTATAAGTTCCTACCTTTTTTGCAAGTAGGAAATAACATGCAGTGAAAATAAGATATATGCCATTCACGGTTACTTCACACTTTTATGAAGCCCTGCTAAAGTTATACTTTTGGTTACCGATTACGTATCCTTCTAATACGTGTAAAATAAATACTTAATTTTATTATCTTCGAGAATAAAAAAACAGTGCACAAAAATGTTAAAACGTTAATAATTTTTCCTGATTGAAAGATTTTCTTTGGAAATTTCTGGTAAAGTTTTGAATGTTTATGTTCTCTCATTTTTATTTATATGATTGCCTCTGATTTTATAATGTAAGGAAATCATTCGTTTTCTGTTAAGAAAGTAGAAATATTTGATTGCGTAAGAATATGAATCGTTTGTGACGTATAAATATTTTCTGTCCTGTATTTACACAATCTACTTTCATGTCGCCACAATAGCATCAAATTCAGAATGTAATTATTTAATAATTTATATAATTTTTATGTGTTCATTATTTATATATAATTCAAATAAAATTTTTGTATGCTTATTATTTGAAGCATTTTAGTTTTTTTTTGTCGAAATCATAAGCAACGTAAAAATCATTCTTTGTTTTAAATGATTTTGGTTTAAGTGTTTATTAACCCATTATAAAATTATAATATTCTAGAGAATGTAATGACGTATATTACGGCCATTTAACTAATAAAGGACAATCGAGTCACCCATATATATAACATAAACAGCGCTGTCATATATATTTAAAAATCAGCCTGGAAAACATTTTGAAAATTTTGCACAGCTGGGTTGTGAGCAGTTCTGACGTGACGAATATCATTCTGAATTCACGAGGAAAATTAATTTTATTCAGTGCAAAAAAATGCTTCATTTCATTTCGGCAATGCATTGCTTCGCTTCTCTTAAAAAATTTCTTACATTAAGGTTCAAGTTGTCTGTCTAAAATTTTTTCAGTGTTGGGCATTTCCATCATTTGTCTGCAACTTATGCGTTTCTTTTTATGTAGTGGCCACGGAAAAAAATTTGTTAATTCATGTTTGTAACCCATTTTGTTCAATTTTTATATTCTTTCGGTAATCACTCTTTTCTCACAAAAAAAATATTTAGTGAACATTTTATGCATAAACGCATGTCAAAATCACAATTATACTGTTTTAGAAAAGTCAAAATGTACAGTCATTGACAGAATAAATGAACGCACACGTGGAGCTTAAAATAATTCAAAGTCTTGTTCGAATATGTTCTACAAGATGCTTCCGCGCATGCGTCAGGCGCAGGTGTAATGTGGGCGTGGCCAGAGGGTAAGAGAATGAACGACCTTGGAGGAAAACGCACGCAAAGCTAAAATTAAATATAAGTGAAGATATTCAACCAATTGCAGGGCAACTTATTTTCTATCCGCCAATCCGTAAAATATTTCTGAATCTTCAACTCTAAACGGACGGATGAGTCACTCACTGCCTTCTGACGACATTCCGTAGACGCGAATACGCGCTTTAAATTAAAATGGAACGTAATGGACATGTGTTTATTTATCGTAGAAATTAAAAATGAAAAAAATAATTCAGTACCGGTATAAGTTCTTATCACGTAGAAAATTTATTTCCCCAAAATGATATTCCTAAGAAAATCTATTTTCAACTAAAATATACCTCCGCAGGGTTTCAGGAAAGTTGGAAGTGACCGTGAACGGACTATATCGGGAGATAAGGTAGAGAGACTGGTCCGCTGAACTGATGGGAAGGAAGCCTATGCTTGAGTGACAGGCATTTGGAATGATGATAAGGCTTGGGTTGACCTCACAGTAATTACTGTACTATTATAGACATTTTATACTTTACGAGTTGTTTAATATTTTTGTGCTTAATTTTCGTTTAGTGTTTTCTGCTGGTTGTAAAAAGGTGGGAACATATTATTTTGAATCAATAGGTTTCTGTCTTTTCGCAAGCAGGAAATAAGACACAGTGAAAATTAGATACAATAATATCAAACAACTTGTAAATTGTAATTTTTCCGTAAACACTGAAACTGAAATCATGACACGAAAACGAAGAATGTCTGCAAAATAGGTTAAGTCGAGGCATAATGTATAATAATGGTATTTTGATAATTTATGTGTAAATAATAGTATGATGATTATGTGTAAAACCTTCAATTATAATCGAGACTGGCATTAAATATTGAGGTCACTGAGAGGGCAATAAATTGTATATATTTTAATATTGTAAATGATAGCTGTGTGAATTTTTGTGTATCGTTTACAAATTAAGAAATTAAATTGATTAATTTAATTTTCGTCAAGACTTACATCCCTCACGAGTATGAATACATCCCTGACGACCTGTGAACATACTAAGTAAAGAACGGCCGCTATTTACTGAATAGCTGACATCCCCTGTGTAATCGTTGCCGGAGGTTGTTCAGGTGGGTTACATAACTGCTTCAGCGGAGAGGAACTATCAGCTTGTTTGGGCGGGAGAGCTATCTGTCTCGGTTGTGATTACGATAACGGTCGCAACGCCACATCGTCATTTAGGCTACTCCGACGTCGACGGTAATCTCCTTTCTCTTCGCTATTATTTTACGAGTAACAACATGGAGTTACAAAGACGCTTCACTGATTGATTAATTATTTAACTGCAAAATGACAATAATATCGGAGTGAATGATTGGTTAAGTGAGAGATCTGTACTCCGCTTAGCAGCTAAGATCTTCAGCGTAGATTGTGATACCCGTGCATTATTTCTTAAAGGCTCAGGTCACAATAAATGACTATTATTCTATTTTTGTACGAAATACCGTTTAACCCTTCAAGTCCTGCGTTAATTTATAGTTTCGAGTGTTGCAATTAAATAGTATTTTTTTCGTCGTTCAGTATTTATCATGACTCAACTCTTACTTTATTCACGCAATCACTGAAATATGTGCTTGGTGCTTGATGGACATTGAGTGCACCACTCACAAACCATGAGACGTAGATATGAACACAAATCACGATATCCACAGAGCAGAGAAGACATTGGCCACATTCGACAATGGTCCCAGATGTGTACAGGTTTGATAATATTCTCCCTTCCTCTGCAACATGTCCACTGTAGCGGACGCAAGGGCTGGAAGAGTTAACAAGTAGGCATTACTTTTTAGTACCTACTCTTTAGAAGAGGAAATTTTTTTATATCGCATTATGGCAAGTCAAATTCATAGCTTTAGTGTTTTTAGGATGAGCAAATAAAATAAACAAAAACATTTGCAGAAAATTTAGCAAGAATTACTGAGTCTTAGAGTTTCAATAATTCATGCTTAAAATTAAAGACATGCAAAACTTTAATTATTTTAATCTATTTTAAAAATTTGCGAAACAATTTCATAAAACAGTTTTAATGACTTTCTTGAAGTAAGTCGTGGTATCTTATTTCAGTGTGGGTTATATAATTTCGGTAAGTGAGTTAGTTTTAGAACCGAATACTGTTGTTAGTGAAAAGTATATATCTTCGAGTGCAGTATGAATTTTAAAGTTAATTGGACGTGGAAAAAAACGTTTATCAACTTAATTATGTTCTAAGATACTTCCATGAAAACATGGCAGGCCTAAACAAGGTAATACGGACAAATATTTTTCAATGCGGACGATGTGAACAAGGGAACCATCGTTTTATCTTGAAGTACATCTGAAGGGCAGCATTTATATATATCCCTGATGTATAATATACTACACTAATAGATATTTCCTAAACTTAACGTATTCCGTAACAGCGCAACAAGGAATTAATAAGCGTATTTATAAAAAANACTAATAGATATTTCCTAAACTTAACGTATTCCGTAACAGCGCAACAAGGAATTAATAAGCGTATTTATAAAAAAATACAGAACCTCTCTCTGTCGGGTACGGACGTTTATAAGAAGCCAGAGCTTTGGTTGCCGCAAAACAACATTATAACGATTGTTTTTGAAACAATTAGAGCATTCATGCCACCTTCACGCGTAACTTACAATACACAAATGTAGAACAATGGCCTGTAACATACAGTACCACTTCTAAACAACTAACAGGAACGCAAACTAAAAATCTGCGTGCATCGTAAATGTGTAAATATTTTATTTTTGCTCACAAGTTATATGACATTTGTGTATGGCTCGTCTACACGTCTTTTTCTGAAATTTCTCGTTCTCGCGTCGTAATTTCGGATTCATATTAATTGCTGACAATGTACGTATGACTATAGGAAATTTACATTTTACGAGTTGTTTAATATTGTTGTGCGTAGTCTAATATTGCGTGTTATCAGCTTCTTGTTAAAAGTAAGGGACATATTTATATTTCATCTATAAGTTCCTGCCTTTTTTGCAAGCAGGAAATAACATGCAGTGAAAATAAGATATATGCCATTCACGGTTACTTCACACTTTTATGAAGCCTTGCTAAAGTTATACTTTTGGTTACCGATTACGTATCCTTCTAATACGTGTAAAATAAATACTTAATTTTATTATCTTCGAGAATAAAAAAGAGTGCACAAAAGCGTTAAAACGTTAATAATTTTTCCTGATTGAAAGATTTTGTTTGGAAATTTCTGGTAAAGTTTTGAATGTTTATGTTCTCTCATTTTTATTTATATGATTGCCTTTGATTTTATAATGTAAGGAAATCATTCGTTTTCTGTTAAGAAAGTAGAAATATTTGGTTGCGTAAGAATATGAATCGTTTGTGACGTATAAATAATTTCTGTCCTGTATTTACACAATCTACTTTCATGTCGCCATAATAGCATCAAATTCAGAATGTAATTATTTAATAATTTATATAATTTTGATGTGTTCATTATTTATATATAATTGAAATTAAAGTTTTGTATCCTTATTATTTGAAGCATTTTATTTTTTTTTATCGAAATTATACGCAACGTAAAAATCATTCTTTGTTTTAAAAGACTTTGGTTTAAGTGTTTATTTACCCATCATAAAATTATAATATTCTAGAGAATGTAATGACGTATATTTCGGCAATTTAACTAATAAAGGACAATCGAGTCAACCATATATATTGCTTTGCTTTTCTTAAAAATTTTCTTACATTAAGGTTTAAGTTGTCTGTCTAAGATTTTTTCAAAGTTGGGCATTTTCATTATTTGTCTGTAGCTTATGCGTTTCTTTTTACGTAGTGGCCACGAAAAAAAATTTGTAAATTCATGTTTGTAACCCATTTTGTTCAATTTTTATATTCCAGCGGTAATCACTCTTTTCTCACAAAAAAATATTTAGTGAACATTTTATGCATAAACGCATGTCAAAATCACAATTATACTGTTTTAGAAAAGTCAAATAATTAAAACTAACGTACCTACAGAAGTGTGATAATTCACACGAAAAGAAAGCGCCAAGAGGTGCTTCAAGAAAACTATAAAAACCCGTAAGGAGATGTTTTTGCAATTAAAAAAAAAATGTTAAAAATAAGACATTTGTTGCATACATTTTATTTGTGGCTGCCCCTAAATTTTTTAAAAACATATTTTGCTATGAATACCTTAAATTAAATCCAAACAATAACTTTCAGTTGCCCCTGTTAAATTTTCTGCAAATTCTTTCGATTATTTTATTTCGACATTATTAAAGCAGTATTTAATTACATGTTATTTTGCAAAACTATGCGATCTAACAAAAATGTATCTGGGGAGAAAGTAGTCAGAAAATGTCTACAAGTAGAAGAGTGGGTGGTAAAATTATTAAATAACAATTTTTTTCTTGGCCACCACCCTTATATTAAAAAGCTTTCCAACAGTTTTTCTATCGTGTTTTATTTTACAATTATCTGCTGTAGATAATGTCTACCTAATAATTTCTACCCAGCGAACTGCTGCTTAGATTTTGCACCGGTCTCGTATCGCAAAGTTCAATTTCCTAATTTCAGTTTATCGCAGTTTCAGAAATAACTCGCGGGAGAAGTCCGTGACGGCTAATTAAAGCAGATCACGACTAGTCCCTTCCGCCTCTGATTATCAGAGTACGTTGTTCTATCTTTGATGAACCCGCTGCTAAAGTCACTTTAAGCCATACATCAATTAAGAAATCTTGAACATTTATCGTTCTTTCATCCCATTACGCTTTGAACATGCTTTTTCGAGAAAACCCTTTCAGAGGTTCAGAATAAATACATTTATTCTGCCTTCGTTTGTCCATGATTCATTGGCTTACATTGCAAATCAAATAAAACATATTGCTTAGGCCTATATCTGTCCCAGGTCAATCGTTATTATGGTTCCAGCAGATTTTTTACCCAACTTTTCAGAAGCTCTTCCAATTATGAATATTCCACTCCTTTGGATATATAAGTAAGACATTTTCGCGACATACGGAAACATATGCTTAGTTTACTACGAGCGCAAATAAGAAAGTTACTACACCGAGGAACAAATTCAGGTGGTTGTGGTGAGAGGCCAGTGGTATTGCCACTACAGGAAAAAAAATTATTTACTTTTACAGACAGTAGATATGACCCCCCAAAACCTTCAAAGCTCACTTTTAGCATAAATTTAATAGGCTTAAATCTCAGGTATCAGATAAAATAATAACACCTATAAAATAACATCAAAACACATATATTCCCCAAAAACCATATACTTCTCATTCGACTCACTGAAAAAAAAATAAAAAACATAACATTCTAACTTATTCTGCTTCCGTTATTACAAACAACCGGTTTTGTGTTAAAACCACAGTTTTTGATGTTAACAATATCAGGTTTCGCAAAAACCGTCGTTAATAAAACGCCATTTTTACTTTAAAATGGCCTTTGACCTGCCTTAAGCGCCAAGATTTTTAGACAGTGAGACGTCGAGACAGCGAAGCGGTGAGGGGCGTTGACAGCGACAAGCGGCAGCGAAGTCTGCGGACTGCGAGCATCGGTACAGTGAAGAGTGAGACTGACGGGCGGGACTATTGAACGGTATGTGTGAGTGAAAGACAGTTGGAATTATGGCAATAGAAAGGCTAAATATGTGTAAATGACGAGTGTGAATTAAATGACTCTAACCAATATAGAGACAAACACAAGAACTTTAATTACAATTGCGTTTGATATCAAATACAGAGCTCAATGAGAATAACAAGATTTAAAAGTGGAGATGGCTGGTTAAATGTTGTTAATAATATATGTGCTTATTCTACACTTTGATATTTATATTAACATTTAAATTTGATTATATTATTTTATTCAGATCTCCGGCCCTCATGAGCTTTGATACTCTCTTGGCATCTTGCAACGCTACGCAACAGTGGTTTTACAAGAAAGTACCTCAATGGATAAGGTCTAGTGCTATTCACCACTACATCAGCGAAATAACACAAAAAAATACAAAAATTAAATGAAGCGGGGTTCCTTTTTTGTGGGCATATCCATTATCTGATTTGAAAGCACCGACATAACATATAAAAAATGCGTGATGTTTCAAAAGATCCATCCCTTGATTGTTTGAAATTCACTTTCATCCTGTAGATATAGTTTGTTCATAGCCGACTGATGGCTTCGGATATCAATCTTTGGATAACTGTCCATGACCCGAGCTGCGTGTGTTCAACATATGTACTTGCATGCATGCTCCCGAGTTGCGTGTGTTAAACGTATGTACTTGCTGGCATGCTCCCGAGTGTCGTGTGTTGAACATATGTACTTGCTGGCTTGCTTCCCTATCTGTGTGTGTTCAACATATGTACTTGCTGGCATGATCCCGAGCACCGTATGTTTAACGTATGCACTTGCGGGCATGCTCCCAAGCTGGCAGCTTTTCAAGAAACCCAGTTCCATGTTTAACACCGTATTAAAAATATGATGTCCAAATTTACTGACCGTAAATTTCCTGTAGTGTATTTGTTTTCTTTTTGTATGGTGCACTTACAAGTAGGAATTTGCATGTATGTAAAAATATTGCGTTGCTAACAATCGCATTGTTTGAGTGGCGCATGATAACATGATTGCGTTAATAGCAACCTTAATGTTACTTATGGCGGGTGGACCAAAATGGCAAATAAGAAAATTATATTTTCTGCAAGGCTTTCAAAAGTGATCACCTATGATCATATTCTGAATAAAGTTATTTATTACTAACAAATAAGTGTATTTCAGAACATGCTGCACGGTAGTTAAGCCGCCAGTTATAGTTGTGAGCATTAACTACCATCAAACAATGAACGAAAACCATAACGGAAGTAGGGTGGCTTTTATAAAGTGCCACATTACACTGGCATTATTATTTGTTATGACTTTTGTGACTTACTACATTACTCGGCCACGTGTTGCTGTGGCATAAAAGATTTTGGTTCTATTCGTTTCTGTGAAATTAATTGGAAGAAGTATATGCATTTTCAAAATCAATGTTTTTAGTTTTACCATATTCCGCTCGTATGAATAATTTGATTGTTTTTCTTACTCTAGAACACGACACATACAATTGGCAGTGCGAAAAACATTCTGTTTCCAAATATATTCTGCACATTTGCAATGATTGCCCTTGAGCTTTATATCTTGTCATTGCAAATGCCAATCTGACTGGAAACTGTGTTATTTTAAAGTGAAAGGGAATTTCTGATGGTATAAATGGAATTCTGGGAAGAAGCACATCTTCTCCTTTGAAAGCACATTTCAAGATGACAGCTTCTATAGAATTGCCCATCATTTTTTTTATTACAAGGCGTTTGCCTTTACAAAGTTTTGGTGGATTGATGTTACGAAGTAAAATGACTGGTACTCCTATTTTCAATTTNAAGGCGTTTGCCTTTACAAAGTTTTGGTGGATTGATGTTACGAAGTAAAATGACTGGTACTCCTATTTTCAATTTTAATAAATTTGGTGGCAATTCTAGGACATCAAGCAAATTTAGAAATTATGTTGAATAATTAACCGCTTCATTTTCGTGTAATGTTACATCCACAGATTTGTATGTGACATGTTCCCTTGGGATTTTCTCAAGAAAGCTGTAGTTTATTTCGTAAAAATCTTAATTTTTTGCTGCTACTATTGCTCGCTCGCTTATCCAGTTGTGATCAACATAGTTCAATGCGATGTTTGGAAATATGTTATCTATTAGTTCACCTTTAGAGGTAACTACAGTACAGAAATTTTGTGGAAATGTAATTTGTCCTGTGAGGTTATGTGCAGGCAATGATCCATTTCTAATTTCCAACAATTGGCGTGAAAATATTCTTGTAGATGGATCGTTGTGCAATTGGACGCGCATATTTGTAGTTAGTTTGAATGATTTAACTTGTTGCCATATAGGTAAAAATTTAAGGCACGCATATATTTCATCTGCCTGTGTAGAGCGAGGAATCACAGGCAATGTTTGTCTGAAGTCTCCTGCGAGCAATACTAATGCATTTCCAAATGAGCGAATACTTCCCCGCAAGTCTTGTAATGCTCTGTCGAAAGCCTCCAGAGATTTTTTGCGGGCCATTGTGCATTCATCCCATACTATGATCTTGCAATTTTGCAATACATTTCCCTTTCCAGATGTTTTGGAAATGTTACATGTGGGATTTTCAGTTGCATGCAAGTTAATGGCCGTTTTAAAGCTGAATGCGCCATTCTGCCTCCAAGTAGGAGTGTAGAAGCAATTCCAGCGGACGCTAGTGCTAACGCAATTTCATTCTGCGATCGAACCGTCGCTAAAATGAGCGTAATGAGAAATGTTTTCCCACTACCTCCTGGTGCATCTAAGAGGAAGAGTCCTCCGCTTTGACTGTTCGCTGCATTCATTATTTGATCGTATATGTTTTCTTGTTCGTTTGTGAGTTTAGGAACGTTCGATCGTACGTATGATAGTAGATCGGCTGTGTTATAGCTCGGTTCACGAAGAAATTCCCTTTCCAACATAGCAGAAGCAGAACGATTGGGTGTTGGCATTCCCAATTGAGCACGAAGCTTGTTCGCGATTTCTAAGCAGAGGTTCTCAATCAGAATGAATGCTTGATTGTAAATATCTGGCTTGAAATCCAGGTTGTGATCCATATTGATTTCTCTGAATAGTCGCAATAAGTCTTCAGCCATATGCGATTTGTACTTTTCCCATCCATAGTTCTGATGGTGATGAAGGTGAGCAAGTAGTTAGTATGATTGCCAATAGCAGACGTATTTGATGAGGACTCGATGTTGCGCACGCATCAGCTAGGCAATCTTCCAAGTGTTTATCGTCTTCCAGCAATCGAAGCGCTTGGCATACGGCACGGTACGTGTCATGAGTAATTCCTCCGACAGTTCTTAATTGCTGGAATGAAGTCGGTCCGCGAACATTAACCAATAGAAGACGAAGATAAAAGCATTCAGCTTGATTGGGATGCACAGTGTAAATTATCCGTAATGTATTTTCTTCGAAGATACCATTGTGACCGCTATTTCATTTCTGAGCCAATCTCGTCCGTTTGCTTCCAAACGCTGCTCCTCAGTTTGGCTCGCAACTTCACGTCGTCGTGCTGCAGCTCGGCGATTGCGACGTCCGATTTTTGGTCTTGCGCTGTCAACAAAGGCGCTTCCTGACGCAAAAGCATGGTAAAATTAGCTTTTGCGGATTTTAGTACCTTTGCAGATAGTACAGATAAAAAAGAAAGGTGTACAAACACTCGTGGGAACAAAAGGAAGGTTTGTAAAAAACAGAAAGAAAATTGGTTAATTTTTTCGGGAGTTTTAAGCGTCCGAACAAACAGACACAACATTTATATATACACAGGTGAAAAAGTCATGGGATAGCAATATGCAAATATACAGATGGCAGTAGTATCACGTACAAAATGTAAAAATGTCAGTGCATTGGTTGGGCTTTCATTTGTAGTCAAGTGATTCATGTGAAACTGTTTCTGACGTGATTATGGCCGCACGACGGGAATTAACAGACTTTGAACGCGGAATGGTAGTTGGAGCTAGACGCATTGGACATTCAATTTCGATAATGGTTAGGGAATTCAACATTCCGAGATCCACAGTGTCAAGAGTGTGCCGAGAATACCTAATTTCAGGCATAACATCCCATCATGGACAACACAGTGGCCGACCACCTGCACTTGATGACCGAGACCAACGACGTGTGCGCAGAATGGTCAGTGTTAACAGACAAGCAACACTGCGTGAAAAAACCACAGCAATCAATGTGGGACGTACGACGGACGTGTCCGTTAGGACAGTGTGGCGAACTTTGGCTGTACTTGGCTATGCCAGTAGAAGACCGACTCGAGTGCCTTTACGAACAGCACGAAATCGCCTGCAGCGCCTCTCCTGGGCTCGTGACCATATCGGTTGGACCCTAGACGACTGGAAAACCGTGGCTTGGTCAGATTAATCCCGATTTCAGTTGGTAAGAGCTGATGGTAGGGTTCGAGTGTGGCGCAGACCCCACGAATACATGGACCCAAGTTGTCAACAAGGAACTGTGCAAGCTGGTGGTGTTTCCATTATGGTGTGGGCTGTTTTTACATGGAATGGACTGGGTCCTCTGGTCCAACTGAACCGATCACTGACTGGAAAGGGTTATGTTAAGCTACTTGGAGACCACCTGCGGCCATTCATGGACTTCATGTACCCAAACAACGATGGAATTATTATGGATGACAATGCGCCATGTCACCAGGCCACAACTGTTCGCGATTGGTTTAAAGAACATTCTGGACAATTGCAGAGGATTATTTGGCCACCAAGATCGCCCGACATGTATCCTATCGAACATTTATGGGAAATAATCGAGAAGTCAGATCGTGCACAAACTCCTGCAGCGGCAACATTTTCCCAATAATGGACGTCTATAGAGGCAGCATGGCTCAATATTTCTGCCGCGGACTTCCAATGACTTGTTGAGTCCATGGCACGTCGAGTTGCTGCACTTCGCCGGGGAAAATGAGGTCCGACACGATATAAGGAGGTATCATATGACTTTTGTCGCCTCAGTGTATATATAGATGACTGAACGCATATACCAGTTTCTGTTTTTGTCATAAGAAATAAACAATGATAGTGACTCGGACTGAGAATTGTAGTCCTGAAGGATACGCGGGGCCGCGGGGGCTGAGCGGTTAGCCCACTTGCCTTCCACCAAGACAAACAAGGTTCGATCCCTGCCCGGGTAACTCCCGGATTTTCGCAGGTGGGAATCGTGCCGGTCGATGCCACTGGTTGGTGGGCTTTCTCGGGGATCTCCCGTATCCCCCGACCTTTCATACCGGTGATGCTCCATTCTGACCTCATTTTCCATCCTCGGCTCTCAAGACCTCGTTGTTAAGAGCCACCCAAATCTCTCAACTCAGCTGAAGGATACACCTTGGCGAATCCGATCAAATTTATTGTTTGAAAGCTCTTAAAGTTATCAGGTACATAACAAATCAGACGGACGGCATCAACTTACACATAATTTTTTACGTTTGGTCTTTGGTTTTGTTTTCTGTTGAAATTATTTGATTGGTACCGTTTTCACCAACTAATGCTGCTAGAATTATATCTGTCACATAAATAATAAACAAACTGTGGAGCGATAAATCTGAGGCAACTTTCTCAAAGGACCTGATTTCTCTACTGCCAAACAAATGAATGTCGGAACTAGTCACAACTGTATTTTTCTTTGCTGCCGCCAGATATTAGGCATGAATAGGCGTAATGACTGTTCAAAGTGCTCCAGACAACCACATGTTTATCTACTCCAGACAAAATATTGGACACAATGTGATCTATAGAGTTCACAGGAAACCAAACTAGAGTTGGAACATTAAATAGATGTTCGGCGCAAGCAATTATTTCTAAGAATTTTATTTATTTCAATGTAACGAGAGCATGTTAGGAAACAAAAATAGATTGCGGAAGGCAATACCTTGCTAGGAAATTTATTTGGTATCTGCAACTTAAATCTTTCTCGCTCTATACAGTATAGTATGGACACCCTGGTGTTTCAGATTGGAGTGTGATTGGTAGATACTGTCGACAGCTCCTGATGATTGGATGTACGAATTGCTGCTCAGGACCTAAGAAAGGACGCGTGAGGTTAATGCATTTTGTGAATGGAGGTTCGAGATTTAAGCTTGTTCACATGTTACCTTGATAACTGCGACTGACTGGTCGACCATTTCAACAATCATCGTCTTCTCTTCATCAGTGTAAAGACATGCCATAGTTTTAAAAAATCCAAACTCAAAATATGAAGCAACTAGTGGCAGTCTTTGAGGGATGCATTAAAAGCAGATAAATTATTATGTAAAACTGAAAGTATAAACCGGAAAAAAAAAAATTAAATCAGAACTGTGAAATGACGTAGCTACGTCGAAATTGACATTTAAGCGATCATATAATGTTAAAAAATGTTATGTTCGATTGCGATAAATGCAGAGTCTCCAGTAAGGATTCATGTTATAAAAAGTACGTGCCAATTATAAATATTTACTTTTTTTTTTAAACTTCTGGCCTTTTGTTTAGTCCTCGCGTGTTAATTTACCTATACGTAATATTAACGGTACCATTATTGGCCAAACATACGATTTCTTTATTATTTTGTACTGAAATATGGGACTATTTACAGACTTACGAAACAAGGATAACAGTTTGTAGTAATCGAATTTTCATCAATAACTATAACAACATAAACTAGTTGGATTGTCCGTACCACTGTATTGCCATGTGTACATCTACAGTGGCACCAACAGAAAAAAAAATGTGGTGATATTATTGGTGAATGGTTTCATATGCAATTCTTAAAGCAGAACCCTTTGTNCACCAACAGAAAAAAAAATGTGGTGATATTATTGGTGAATGGTTTCATATGCAATTCTTAAAGCAGAACCCTTTGTTTGTACTTCAGAAAAGACAAGTACTTTAACACCTTTTAAAATTATTCCTACTACGGCTGAAAAAAAAAAGTATTAAACTTACAGTAACATTTGTCGATAGTATATTGATATCATGATATCCTGTGAACCGAATGCACAGCTATTATAGTGCCATTTCCCTGCTGATTTATATCGGCCTACACTGAGCATGTAAATTAACATATTCTCATGATAGTTAAACTTTAACTACGCAACTATATAATAAATATCAACATTATCTCGATTACAGTTTGGTTTTTAGTTTATATACGAGTCGATTATTTGTTACTTCATTGGTGAGCTCTTTCAGTATAATTAAACTGTTGGAATACTGACGTCTTGAAGAGTTGCCGGCGCCCACCTTCTTCACGTTGTTGCCGCAGGCAGAATGGACAAGCGATAGATCGCGAACGAAGGACGTTACTCCAGGGTTAGCTCCTAAATCTTGACGTCTTGAACACANGAATGGACAAGCGATAGATCGCGAACGAAGGACGTTACTCCAGGGTTAGCTCCTAAATCTTGACGTCTTGAACACTGGCATAAGACAAACAATGTTCGGCGTTGTGTCACGTTGTTATTAGAAGTCGTGTTTGGTAACGATCACCGTGATTTACCGACGGTCCGGTAGTGGTGAAACTGCAGATAGCTGTATGGTGCCAGCAGCCAATGTTTATACGCCCTCTATGCTCGCTTAATTGTATTGTTATTTACAACGGCTCTTAAAAATACAGTCTTCGTTTCCACTATTTATCCACGACATCTTGCATTTGTTTGGGCCTATATCCCTTCACAACTTCATTTCCAGGTTAATTTTTTTTAAATCAAACTTGTCAACGCTCAGGGAACCATCTTAACTTTTATTTCGAAATCCAACCTCTTTTTCTCAAGTGATTTGTTCCACTTCTGTATATTTAGCAAAGGTTCCCTCCTTATTTAATAATNAAATCCAACCTCTTTTTCTCAAGTGATTTGTTCCACTTCTGTATATTTAGCAAAGGTTCCCTCCTTATTTAATAATTTCGGCCACATCGGAAAATATTGGTATAATTGCAATGGTACAACCTTCAACAATTCTGTTAGTAGCCCTTTATGTCATTTAAAGCGTTGATTTTTAATGCATGGTCATGAAGTTTGATATGAATATTTGTAAAATAATTCAAGCAGGTGAGTCAAGACATTTGGATGGCTCTAAACATAGAAGTCTTGACAGCCTATGAGGGTTAAGCCATGTGAGAATGGAGCAGCGCTGGAATGCAAGAGTGGTGGAAACGGGAGACCCCCGAGGAAACCCTCTNGGTTAAGCCATGTGAGAATGGAGCAGCGCTGGAATGCAAGAGTGGTGGAAACGGGAGACCCCCGAGGAAACCCTCTTACCAGTTGCATATTTCGGCAGGATTCCATATGAGAAAATTTTGGGGTGGCCCTGCCGGGAATCGAACCTAGTTTGCTTTTGTTGGAGGTAGGTAATCTAACCACTACACCACCGCGGTCCCTAAAATAATTCAAGACTTAAGGGATAGTGCCACCTTAAGGCATGATTACGCCGTCCGTTGAATTAATGGCGGGTTCACATTATAGTCGTCCTAAAACAGATTTATTTCACGTCTTCACAAATGCCACAAAGATTGTCCAAAAAGTAAATTTTAATAGCTTTTTAAAATTCACGCTATCCTTTTTTTGGAAATGTCACGAAACAACTAACGCTTTGCATAATTTACGTCCTTGTTCTCTGATATCATTGTGAGGATGCGAGCGTTCACAAAATAAAAATTCTACAAATACTGAGAAAATGATTAGATTGCGCTGTATTTTGCACGTGTAGGTTACAATGATGTACTGTAGAGAGATCTCGCTGGCTGCGCAGAACTAATCACCTGGTCCCTACATTGAACTGCTTTGTTGCCAACATGACTATCATATACGACGTAGATAGGATTTGAGGTTTGAACTCCTCTTATGTAACCAAGTGCTTTGAGATATTTGCATACTTATTCTAACCAGTTTTAATGTAATTAGATTGAAGCCTTATAAGCAAAAGTATTTTATTCATATAAAAGTGTCTATATTTTTAAAATGAGGACATCAACTATTAAATTCATCCCCGTTACCATGNCTGAGATGGGACTGAATAACATGTCATTCCGATTTTACTGTAAATATTGGAACTGTCAAATGTAGACATATAATTTATAAAATAATTGAATAGGTTTTGGTACACTGTCTATTGGAACTGATTTTTAATTACTNGAATAGGTTTTGGTACACTGTCTATTGGAACTGATTTTTAATTACTTCAGTACGTAATTTTTTTTTTAGGTAATAAATTGTTTTTATGTAAGTTATTCATTGCAAACCGTAAGTTATATCAATTTATTATGAGATGTTGAGTCGAGTGAATTTCGTTTGTATTTGTTATAAATAAAATTAAGAAATTATAATTAACTTTTTTATTTTATTAAGACCTTCACCCCTTAACTAATTTGGTTTAGCCTACTGACTTTGAGAAAATTTAAACAAAATTATTGACAACTTTGAAATGTTGATATCTAACAATTCCCTTTTAGGATCTTTTAAGTAAATTTAATTGAATCAAAATTAAGAAATAGTTGTTGTATTTTGTTATGATAGGGTCTTAGATCATAAACATTTATTTTTGCATAAATACTGATTTTATAGTTTTTATACGTTATTACAAGGAAAACTTCCACTAATTATTGTTCGGAAACTATAAATTGTGTCAACTATTGCTGTTCGTGATTGTTTCAAAAATCCTATTTGTACTCAATTAAACAAACACATTCGAAACCTATTAGTAGTTCAAATTCAAATCTTGATTTTATGTTTAGGAAATTCACACATTAGCAAGGGTTTTCAATAGGCATTAACCTACCGTGTTCATGTGTGTTTTCAAAAGACCTTAACCTACCGTGTTCATGTGTGTTTTCAATAGACCCTAGCTTACAGTGTTCATGTGTGTTTTCAATAGACCCTAANTTATGTTTAGGAAATTCACACATTAGCAAGGGTTTTCAATAGACATTAACCTACCGTGTTCATGTGTGTTTTCAAAAGACCTTAACCTACCGTGTTCATGTGTGTTTTCAATAGACCCTAGCTTACATTGTTGATGTGTGTTTTCAATAGACCCTAACCTACCATGTTCATGCGTTTTTTCAATGAACCATCACTTACCGTGTTCATGTGTGTTTTCAATAGACCGTAACCTACTATGTTCATGTGTGTTTTTAATAGACCTTAACCTACCGTGTTCATGTGTGTTTTCAAAAGACCTTAACCTACCGTGTTCATATGTGTTTTCAATAGACCCTAGCTTACAGTGTTCATGTGTGTTTTCAATAGACCCTAACCTACCATGTTCATGCGTTTTTAAAATGAATCATCACTTACCGTGTTAATGTGTGTTTTCAATAGACCTTAACCTACCGTGTTCATGTGTGTTTTCTTTGTTTGGTTATATGGTTCGTTCGTTTTATACTTGCGCCGCATTTGGTTTGTCATTATCGATGTAGTTTCTTTTACGCGATTTTCTATTTATTATTAAATTGACTGCTGACAACGGCTTCTCTCGGTTTATTTTCGGTATTTCTATTTTTAACGTCATATTATGGCTTTACGGTAATGTACAGCCATTATAGTAAACATATTTTACTAAACTGGTAATCCAACTACCATTTTATTAAACTAGTAACCTCACTACTAAAGTCGCAGGTTCAAAACCTTATATTAGTAAGCCAGAAATATTGAAAATAAATTCTTATGTGCGAAGTCCGAAATATTACANGCAGGTTCAAAACCTTATATTAGTAAGCCAGAAATATTGAAAATAAATTCTTATGTGCGAAGTCCGAAATATTACATATATGAGTCTCATAAATGCTTTTCATTTATAGCTTAAGAAAGGCATTTTTTCTTCTACGATTTAGAGGGGGGGGGAGTAAAAAGGAGGGGGTAGTAGTTAAACACATAATATTTGGCTTGATTGTTTAGCGAAATATATATACATTTGAGTTTTTGAAACCACTTTCCTGGATTAATAACTTCTGTCTTAAAACAAAATATTTCGATGAACCAACTGCACATCTTTGTTTTTATTTCATTATAAGTATACAAGCGTGTGTCTTTTTGGAACTAATATTTTTTTACCATTGTTTTACGTGAGCAAATGCTGTCGTTGTGCTCTTTAGTGAATGCACACAAGTTTTTCGTTCTACAATTGCCACCAAATTTCTTGAAGTGAACGTAGTGTAATTTTGTTGTTTCACTAAGCAGTTTGTATACAGTACTCTAAGATATTTTTTTAATGTGGGATTTAATGGTTATTTTTAATGCAAGTTTCTTGGGAAACAGCAATAATTCTGTCGCCTAAAACGTTTTAATCAATATTTGTTCAATCGCTTTTTTTTTAAAATAAATAACATATCCTTACATCCTTACGAATAGCAATGAAACATAAAGTTCAAAATGGCTGAAACCAACTTCTTCACAAACATTTTTGAAAGTGTTGGCCATGAAAAAATTCATTTTTTTAATATTTGTACCACACATACATTTAAACTTTTAGAAATTATCAATAATTGTTTTCCTTTCAGATAAATCTCTTTCATATCGCATGATTTTTGCAAAACTGCATGTGACGTAGAGAAAAAGTTAACCACACTAGTGGCAGAACACTTAACAGGGGCAACTGAAAGTCTTGTCTAAATTAATTTTAAGGTTTGCTTAGCAAAAGGTTTTTAACAAAAATTCATGGGCAGCAACAAATAAAAAAATATATTGGGATTTAAATATATTCTGTCTTTTTTTGGAATTGCAAAAACCTTTGCTTGTGAGATTTTATAGGTGTATTGAAGTAGCGCTTTTCATATTCTTACAGTGTGAATTATCTAATTTCTGTACGAAACTTAGTTTTCATTATTTGTACATCTCTAAGACAGTTAAATTTTGATCTCCACATGCACTTATGCAGTTTCTAAGAGCTCTATATTTTTTTTCTAGGGAAAAGTAATACCAAGTAATGTATAAAAGTTGAACAGAAAGTGTAGAAAATATAAATTACAAATGTATTCGTGGTCAACCCTTTTAAGTACGGAAATTATACTACCGGATATTTTAATTACCATAGAAGCGTGATATAGAACTTCTGTATTTTTTTTACAACACATTAAAATGACCGAGTCATTGCTGAAATTCTCTAAGAAGATAGTTATTTGCCTCGCAGAAGACTTCTCAAGTGAAGTGTGTTGCACTTAGAGGCTACGATGACGTGAAGTGCACATGTCTAGGTCACCCTTCAAGGCCTCGGACACGCGGTACTCGTAAAACACACATTTAATTTCTTGACAAGATACATCGGATAACTGAACCATTTCTCATGTCTTGACCTGCCTTGCCTGTTATTGGCATCCGGGAAAGAAGTCCCCGATAAAGCTAATCATCAATATAATCATACAATGTAGCATAACATGACTCCACGGTCTGCCTTACGGCGTCTTCCACCGGCATTGCAGTGACTTTGAAATGCATTAGATTATACTAAATGTTTAGTATAAAAGAATATCCCAATTTCGAGTGTCTATAATATCAAAACCAAACAACCTTCAACCTTGATTGACCAATCAAATCAACCGTGAAACCGTGAAATTTGTTTAAAATACATTTATAAATGTTTAATGTGACACCAACGAGCGGCCTGAACAACATCTACGCGTTAATCAAACTCGTTCCACGCTCTTGTCAGCATGTCCGGTGTTGCGGTTTGGATGGCGTTCGTAACTCTCGGTTTGAGGTGGTGAGGGGGAAGCGAGCTCGCATTATACACGTCAATGTGAAGGGGACGGTCTGATGTTTCCTTTATGGTGCGCCATCACATTGGCACCTAGCTGTTCGCGGACACCTGAATGAGACGTTGCCGCAACGCTGGATTGGTCGAGGAGCGGCTGGTGACCAGGCTCTTCTATGGGGGTACATAAAGGATGAAGTGTTTCGTCCACCATTGCCGATTAACATTAACGACCTCAAGACGAGAATTACGGAC
Organism: Clitarchus hookeri; assembly: GCA_002778355.1. Lineage (NCBI taxonomy): Eukaryota > Metazoa > Arthropoda > Insecta > Phasmatodea > Phasmatidae > Clitarchus > Clitarchus hookeri. The sequence goes on from NQII01011110.1 coordinate 20,191, forward strand.
GCCATCCAAACCGTAACACCGGACATGCTGACAAGAGTGTGGAACGAGTTTGATTATCGCGTAGATGTCGTTCAGGCCGCTCATGGTGGTCCCATTGAACACTTATGAATGTATGGTAAACCAACGTCACGGTTCCATGGTTCATTTGATTTGTCAATCAAGGTTGTAGGTTGTTTGGTTTTGATATTATAGACCTTCAAATTTGGGGTATTCTTTTATACTCAATCTGTATAATGCTAGGTTAAGTTTCAGGACTTTATAACAAGCAGCTTCATAGAGGTTAACTTTCTCCTCCTACAAGAATGATGATAAAGGAAGTTAAACCTAGTTGTTATGTTTTCACACGCTCTGAAACACCGATAATAAAATTTTTCCCACTAACCGTGCACTGTTTTTACGTATGTTAGAATTCCGAGAGATAAGTTGTTGCAAACGAATAAAATATAACGTGTTCGTACACAGAGCATTACTACAAGAGATAGCCTGGAAACTAGTCGACACGTTAGTTTCTTTATGTTGTACGAGAGATATTCTGCAAATTTAAATGTTTCAAAATTATTTTTAATGTTGTTAAGCATCCTGTAAGCCTACAAATAATTAACTAGGTTTGTTACGTGAAACATAGCAAGACGAACAGTCATGTCAATTCCTTCGTGAAATATGGAATGGATTCGAGGTTAGAAAATATTTTATGCAAATACGTGCTTTGATATTCCGGAACACTTCCTCTGGTCGAGTTCGAATGAAAATGGAATATACTAAAGTTATAAAATCAAGTCATTTCTTTATTAAATAAGAAGATAAAATGTTGGCAAACTAAGTGTAACGTCGACATAACAGTTTGACCACGTGGTTCTGAGAGATCTGCTGGCAAGGGGCGAGTTAAGTGTGGGTGACGTGCACAAGACGAATGTCGTATAAGCTGGAGTCATGTGCACTGGAATAGAAAGTGTCATTGAAGTTCAACACAAATGTAGTCAATTGGCTGTTTCTTCACACTTTTTGAATCAAAGCTTTTAAAAATCACCTTTTCAACGACGTTTTTTTTTGTTTCCTGAATATGTCATGTACCACAAGAGTTTTATACTTCTATTGTCATTAGAGTATCTCATTTTTTATTACATTAAAATGTTACTTATGTTTAATTTATAAATTATAATATTTCATTTATAATTAATATGATTTTAACAAGGAGCATTACCAACGTACCTGTTTAAGGTAAGTTGGTAATGTGTAGTAAGAAATAGTTCTTATGCAACATGTTCTTACCCTGAGTGGCCATCTGGTGTAATTGTCTAAGCTTTGTTTGTACGAGGCGGAGGAATAACCCCCACGTAGAACTTTAGCAGGGCTTAAGAAAAGTTGGAAGTAACCGCGAACGTACTATAATTATTGAATTAACAAAACGTTTCTACCGCAGCTGTGGTGTGCGCAGGTTTCATTATTAGCGTGTGCACAAAGATAATCGCCGGTGGCAACCTATCAAGTGGGGTTCCGGGCATTTCTCCCACGATTCACTTTTTATTTTCAAGTTTTCAAAATAGTAATAGTTGCGGAAAATTATGCCAACATGTAGTGTTATGAGAACACGACATTTCGGAGAATATGCTCGAATGTTTAGAGAAACCCCAATTATTGGGGAAAACCATTTTTTTTTTAATTTTAGGAAGTGAAATGAAACTTTTAATAAAAAACTTAAATGATTGATGCATGCTATTACTAAAATTTACTATAATTTAATAAAAGTAGTGAAGTAAGGTATTTCAAGTAAACAAGAACATTACATGTACGCAGTAAATCTATGAAAACCAAATTTAAATGTGGAAAGCACGAAATTAAAAATTCGGTACAAATAACTATACACTAGAAACACACAGGCAGTTACTTTGCACGTCAAGTGCTACCACTCATGACTACCTAGTACAAAGGATGCTCTCTGAGGCTGTAGACAATAACAAATACAGCTTCCAGTACACAGAGGACCGTCATCTCTACACAAAATCTCTACACAAAACAGAGACAATGTTCGTGTCGTTGTGATGTGCCTGGGCACACCCTGTACACTCGCCTATGCACCACTATAACTGCAAGCTGACACCTATTTTCATTGAAATCATTTTCAATAGTTTTTCACTTATCTGGAGCCATTTTTACTATTTATGTACTTTAAAAATGTAGGTGGTAGCTCCTTGTTACAGAATAATTAGGCATACAGAGGCGGAATATTAATCACCAGCTGACAGCAGAAATATCTGCTGCCATATTTGTGGCGGAGAGTAAACTAATTCTGTCACTGTGCTGCAATATTGTCCGAATGGCATTCTGATTAAATCTGCACCACTATTTTCATTGGAATTCAGTTGTGATGTAATTCAAGTGAACATTTAAATCACTGAACATTACGGAACAATACTGAGCAGAAAAATGGCGACCGAGTTCCCATACACTCAGCTCATTTCGTGCGTGGATACTTATCTCCTATGTAACATTTTATTTCGCTTAAATGCAGAAAAAACTATGTGGAAATAATAAAACTGTGAAATGGAATATTAATAGTAAAAGTAAGTGATATTATAAATAAAAATTGTAGAAATGTATAATAAAAAGCATGAGATATATAAATAACAAGATATAAGATATTATTTCAGTCGCATTTTTATATTTTTAACTATTCATAATAACACATCATTAACGCATTACCAAAAAAAAAAAAAAAAAATGCAAGACTTGACAAAGCTCTGACTATTATAAATGTTATATTCGTTATATTGATGAAACGTGATAACAATGTTATTATGCATGTGTCAGGAGATGTGTATAAATGTGTTGGTGCNTATTCGTTATATTGATGAAACGTGATAACAATGTTATTATGCATGTGTCAGGAGATGTGTATAAATGTGTTGGTGCGAGGAAGGGTAATATGGTGTGGTCTCGTGTGTGCTTGCAGGATCCTGGCGAAGAACAGACTTGTGGCCATACACCCTGCAGCCTTCACACACAAGTCGCTGAAGAGGCTGTAAGTGCATACTCGTCCCGCTATTTCCTTAGTTGCCGAGAATAACGCTGGAGGTACCGTAGCACGACAAAGACTGCCCNAGTGCATACTCGTCCCGCTATTTCCTTAGTTGCCGAGAATAACGCTGGAGGTACCGTAGCACGACAAAGACTGCCCAGCATCACCTCAAATATCACCACATTTCATATTGTATTTTATTTTGTGTTCACAACACATCGACAATATTTGTCCGACAATTGTTGTCCTTCGATGCCAGAAAATCCTAAAACAGCAAGACACCCACATATACCAGCTGTTCGCGGTAAATTGAGCACTTTTGAAAGCCTTGCTTGAGATATAATTGTAATCACATTGTGTATTCTTCCACCGTATGTATAATTGACATTGCCATCGGCCTAATCAATTTGTTTATGCGTCAGCCGAGGTAAACAACGGAATCATTATAATAATAAATATCTTACAAATATGCTAATTCATACAATTGACTGCGTTGTAAAAAAAAGCAAAATAAAATATATTAACATTCACAAATATTTTCGTAACATTTTTAAATCACCGTTAACACGTGAAACTACTTTCGCTTCAGTGATACGAACTTTACCTGGCACATGCCAGTCGAAGCGCCCGTTAGACCTATATGCTGGTAAGGAGAGTGACAATTCTCTGAGGTTGCTTTGAAAGTGCTTAAATAACCGTGAACCAGCCTATACAAATCCGTAAATTTCACGAACTCTTAACGTGACAAGTTACTCTTAAAGAACGTCTACTACTGTATCGCATTCATGACTGAACCGCAGTGGTTTGGACCTGCCATAGACGACTCATTAGCCAGCAATCAACAGGAACGTAACTGTATCACGTGCAACCAAGTAGATTATAAAATAAGTCCCTCATCATGGCAGCAGATAGTTGAGTCGAGAGATTTGGGCGGCTCTTAACAACGAGGTCTTGAGAGCCGATGAGGGTGAAATGAGATCATAATGGAGCAACGCAAGAATACAAGGGCGGTGGAAACGTTAGATCGCCGAGAAAACCTGCAGACCAGCGGTATCATCCAGCACGATTCCCACCCGGCCGGGGATTGAAACAGGTTCGCCNAGAGCCGATGAGGGTGAAATGAGATCATAATGGAGCAACGCAAGAATACAAGGGCGGTGGAAACGTTAGATCGCCGAGAAAACCTGCAGACCAGCGGTATCATCCAGAACGATTCCCACCCGGCTGGGGATTGAAACAGGTTCGCCTTGGTGGGAGGCAAGCAGTCTAACCGCTAAGCCACCGCGGCCCGGCAGCAAATATTGAATAAACACTTGTAACTAGAAAATGTAAAGAACTGATAAGTCTAGGCTGCTGCGAATTGATTAAGCTAAATACACTTCCCTCTACCCACATAGTATCTTATATTTACGTTGTAAAACTCAACATAAAATGAATGATTCATTACTTTTGACAATATTTTAAAACGTAACAAAATGTGTATTTGAAAACACGGAGAAACCGGATTTTGGCAAGAAATCTGTTTGTTTGTTATTTACTAGTGTAGGAAAATATAAACTAAGTTTTATTTTGGAAAGTTGTATTTGCAATGTTTTTCACCTCGATAAACGCGACACAACGGAAAAAAGAAACTTGTATAGTTATGTCGGGGCTGCGATTTTGTCTTGCTGACAATGCCTCCTATATGCTATTGTAAACCTGTTGTTGAGTTTTGTCTGTCGTGCCGTTATTTCCGTGCTATCGTGGCTCTGGCAAAACTGTGTTGTTTACATTTCCTCAGCTCGTTTACAAGCGATTCGCTGTTATCTACAGTGAAGGGTTTGTTTCAGCCAACTTAACACTTCTTTGCGTACGGGCAATGAACTATTTTGTTGTTGAAGCCAAATTGATTTGTTGATTTTATTTAGTTGCTCCAGACAAATATTTGGTTTGTGCAACCAAGGATATGTTTGCCTCTGCCTACATTAAAGAGTTTCAGTTATATAAACAAGTCTGAAGCCTGACTGAGATTCGAACCCAGATCGTGTTCGCTGCTGCTTCCTCAGCTAAAGTGACTATAGACTGACTCAGAATATTTTTCAATACATATTCATTTCAAATAATGGACAACGTGTGCAAATAAATATTTCAAGTTTTAGAGCTTTACTTTTAGTTTCATGTTAAACTTGCTTTATAAGAATGTTTACACAATTTTTAATAATCGCTATATGCACCAACTACCACTGTTACTGACCCAATAGTCACAAAACATTCAAACAGACTCTCGAGAGTTGTATTTTCGAACGAAGGCAATCAAATCAGTCGCCAAACAAATAAATCAACTTGATTCAACTTGACAGTTGATACAATTTGTCCCAAATCAGAGTATTTTTATTCAAGCGTGTATTCTGTTAGACGGGAAAAATTAATTTTGGTGCTTCCCAACTTTTGTTTTCTCAAGCAAATATTTTTTTGGTGCAGCTAAGTATATTTTTGGCCCTATACAAACCAGCATTTTGTTGGCTGAAACCAACCTTTCTCTCATTGTAGGAGCCTTTGAAAGTTCAGCTTATACCTTGCGTTGTATCAGCTTAAAGCCTTTAACATAAAGTGACAATAATTGAATCATTCAAATAAGTTTTCAGTCAACTGAAGCAGACTTGAACACACGTTTCCAAGGAATACGTAAAGATGCTAGAGCCCCGAGTATTTTGCGAATATGCTGTGACAAGATATACCTCAAAGACTTGTCCTCTGCAGTGGTACCATTACTGCAGAGAAGTTCTCTAGACAGGACCTGTGTTACTGTGAATCAGTAATAGATAGGAATCAGTGCTGCTACCACTCATCACTACCTACTACAAAGGATGCGCTCTGAGGCTGTAGACAATAACAAATACAGCTTCCAGTACACAGAGGACCGTCATCTCTAGCCCGCCGGTGAAGCAATTAGCGAAATACTCGGAATGGTGCACGTAACAGAAAGTTGTGAATTTTAAATACTTTACTTCTAGTGCTACACGAAATGGCACTGGTCTTAATATATTTATTTGTAAAACTTTAAAAAAAATGCTGTGTACCTAACTTACAACGTTCTGTTAAACACCCCGCTGCCTTTCTAATATGAGCCGATAAGCGTGACGGCCCGAAATAAATTAATAATTTTATATTTGTACCAAACATTGTTCAATGTGTGCGCATTGATGACATTTTCCTTGAGTGAAAAGATTTCACTCCTTTTGTTTGTAATAATTTTATGTTAAATGTCTCACTCTTTTTGCTTTGCTACAGCCGTTATAACAAATAAAATGTTGTAGAAATGAAAACAAATTACAACATAAACGTATGCCTTGAGAAACTGCTTGATTTATATGTAATCACCAAATAACAGGTCATAGATCTAAAAAAAAAAAATTATAAAAATATTCAAAACGTCTTTTTATATGTTTTAAAATGAATGGCTTGTTATTTCGTGATTCTAAATGTGATGTCACGCGATAGCTCATCGCATTAATTTACTTTTTAAATTTTTAATATGTACATCGTTGTTAGTTTTATTTTTGAAGTTTAATGAGAATGGTGCAATGGTAAGTTCATGTTATTATGATGGCTTGATTAGACTGTGCCCATTGCCGACCATAAAACTAAATAAAAATGTCGTACACACACAGAACTCAGCAAGACAAAAAAAGAAATAAACTTTTTGCAACCCCACATACGGATAATTAGGAAAAGCTGTTTCCGTATCAAAGAAAAATAAAACTGTATGTAATTAAAACGACAAAAAGACGGACGAACAACTTATTATTACAAAGCAGGACAGACAAAAAAAATAAATCAAAAGAAAAGAGAATACCATGACGAAAACGAAAACACCACGCGTGTGAACAAAAAAATGCAAAAACAATATCAGTAGACACAGCTCGAAACTCACACCTAAATAGGACAAAACACCTAATGAAACACAAGTTAGGAACAGCATTTCTTGTCAGATTATAAAACCAAATATATCAACACTTCGAACAACACAGGAACCGCAATAAGAACCAGAGGAAAGAATAGATGAAACAACAGTTAGGACACAGTGACGAAAAATAATAATAATACGAAATGTAATAAGACTTCACGACGTTTCGGTGCTTGAAATATGTCCCCATCTTCCAGTGTCTCGCCTGAAGAAGGAGGCAGATTTCAGGCCCCTAAACGTCCTGAAAACTTACTATATTTTTGTGTTATTTTTTTTGTCACTGTGTCCTAACTGTTGTTTTATGTATTCTTTTCTCTGGTTATTATTGTGGTTCCTGTGTTGTTCGTAGTGTTTATTTATTTGGTGTTATAATCTGACGAGGAATACTCTTCCTGACTTGTGTATCATTGGGGTTTTTGTCCTATTTATGTGTGTTTTGAGTTTGATTGTTCATCTGTGTCCACTGATATTGTTTTTGCACTATTTTGTTCACTCGTGTGGTGTTTTGGTTTTCGTCATGGTATTGTCTTTACCTTTTGTTAGCTTTTTTTGTCTGTCGTGTATTGTAATAATAAGTTTTTCGTCCATTTTTTTGTCATTTTAATTATATACATTTTTATTTTTCTTTGATATGGAAACAGCTGTTCCCAGTTATCCGCATGTGCTGTTGCAAAATTAAAATTTCGTTATTTGTTTTGCTGAGTTCTGTGTGTGTGCGACATTTTTATTTAGTTTCATTGTCGGCAATGGACACAGTCCAACCAAACCATCATAATAACTTAGTATGTGTTATTATGGCTGCAGCAAAACAGAATAATTTGAATTTGATATGAAATTGTTTGAAATATATTACGTGTCAAATTTTATTTTATTTTAGGAAAATGTTACCACATACAATGCACACGAGTTGAATAATGATTGGTACAAATAAAAAGTATGCATTTTTTGGAGTCCGACACCTATGAACCAGTGATATTCTCCAGATTTTATTAATAGAGTTTAATTCTCATTATTCATTTTATAATAATTATTCAAGAACGGAAGTTTGTGGAACAAAAACGATATTTTTGGAGTCTTGCTGTGGCCAAAGTGGAAGGAGGGGGGAAAAGTCAACCACCCTAAACACGTCACCCATCTTTCCTCTTCGCAACCACCCTCCTCCCGTAATTCGGCCACCCCGCCCGGTGGTTGATGATAGCCGATCACCGGAGAGTGGAAGGCGGGGGGTGGGTATGTTTTGGATTTTCGGAGAGTCCTGTATGTTCCCTGTTTCAGCATAAAATTAGTTGGAATTTGGTGCCGGGGATTTATTGTTCGCATACCATAAATGAATAAAATTATTATGGTACATATGCAATCTTACCGGACATTATTTTGTGCGCCATAACTATAGTTTTTCATACTATAATTCTGGAACTCACGCCATAATTTACATTACGTTGCGCCGGCATTCTAATAGTCTACTGCAAGTCCATGTTAGCCCAACTAATTGCCCAAAATTATGGCGTAATATTATAAATTTACCATAATTTCATATTTTCGCAGGTTCGAAATGTGCGAACGAGCGCCGTCAGGCACGAGCAAGCTCATGAGGAAATTTTCCCCGGAACCTAATATATACCATAAATACCTGCTAAACTCAATAATTTCAATAACATTAAGTGCTATTAATGTACCATAAATAAAACTCTCTTATGATAATTATTTTATCGCAAAATATATTCTCCTATCACCTGCTTCAGAGTTGGTGGCCTAGCCCGCGTGTGCGCGGGGCCACGCCGGCTTTTAAATCAACCGTATATCATAATTGAACAGGATTTCCCCAAANGGCCACGCCGGCTTTTAAATCAACCGTATATCATAATTGAACAGGATTTCCCCAAACACATTTACAATATATTCTCAACCACACAGTTTGTCGGTTGCTAACTTTATTTATTCCGTCAGCGTTTTAAACCAATTGAGTTCGCGTGTAGACTTTGTGTTGCATAGAAACATCATATATAGCCGGGACTGTACAAAGCGAGTCTCAGTTCACAATGCTGTCAAGTGCCTTGCATATGGCTACTGTTACTTTTGTACGTAAATCGTTCAGGTGACGGTAAGAGAACTAGCCTGCAGCCCACTCACAGACGCACTACATCGCGTCATAGTTCAGTATCGAAGTGGACTGCATACCAGTGCATGCTAGTTCTCGCCCGACACGGACTGCAGGATGCGACAATCGGCAATGCGACAGTCTCGTCGAGTGTGCTCGGATGGAACAGGAGAATGGCACCGCAGCCAATGTACACGTGACTTTAGATCGAGTGTGCAGACAATTGCCGAGTCTAGCGCCAACTGCTAGTGTCTCTGCTCATACACTGTTCAAATGTTTGAACCTGGACAAACAGATCTTCGGTTTCTCTGTTCAGACAAATATGATCTGTAGGACTGCAAAACGTTTTCTTGTACGAAAATTCAATGGTATTCGAAGGAGACTTAGAAAGCATTCTTAATGAGTACCACAAAATACAGACTTTTACCCTAACTTACTTTGTTGAGAAATTAAATGCAATGAAATGGTTTATATTGTGCTATCAAAATATATGGTAAATAAATAACATAGCAGTTAAAGAAAAAAAATTATCTTCCAAATTATGTACACAAAGGAGTAATCATGGAGGCACTCAGGTTCCAGCCGACACCCCTACAACTGCACCCTTAAAGACCTATCAACTCAACTATTTAATCTTGCAATTTGTGGTATTATTTTGAAAGTATAACAAACATAACTATTGACAATATGTCACTAACTTGGAGAAAGGGTGGTTAAGGAGAACGAGTCCGAGAATTACTGCACAGCAGAATGGCAGCGAATGTATGCAAGCAGATAGCAAAGTTGCAATCTTCGTAATATCAGAATATCCGGTATTATGGAGGTTTGCGTTAGGACGACAATAACTGGCATTGTATACCTGTGAAACATTAATACAGGCTGTTTAATTAGTTTCACAAAAAATAATTGTCTTACGATAACATAAGCCTGTCTTTCCTAGGAAATTAACCTAAAAATGCAATCACGTTCTGTACAATGAAAATAATTTTACAAGAAAACCATTTTTAAATTTATATCGTAATGATAAAATAGCACGTCATTCGTAAATACGATAACAGGTTTTTACTGCAACACTTATTCCATAATGTAACAGTTTGATCTTTGAAGTTTGACAGCAATGGTGAGTTCGTGCTATTATAATGTTATGATTATCTGTCTGTGGTGGTTTTAAAGTATGTTTTCATTTTTTTGTGCCTTGCTGAGTTCTTTGTTTCTGCGATTGTTATTTAGCCTCATGGTCGGCAATGGCACAGTCCAATCAAACCACCATAATATTATGCGAGAGCTTGAAAGTTTTAATTCGCAGCTTAGTTCGATTTCTGGTTTTTTTCTACATTAATTAAAAATACAGCACTTGTAATGTAGCAAAGAAAATATTCTACACGGGATTTTAAGGATTGTAATTGTGCAAATATTTCGTAATGTAATTCTCAAAAAAAATTCGCCGTGCAAGTTCGAATCAAACGCATTCTGTATGGCCACAGCGCTGTGGCGATCAGACTTTCCATCTCCTACGACGTCGAAGCTGGTTTCATTCTCAGTGAGGTCGCCCTAGGATATTCATACGTGAGAAGGGTGGTGGAGTTGAGTTTGGCCTGTGGGTTTTCTCGGGGTATTCCGTTTGTACTCTCTAGTTGAATTCCGTCGCTGCTGTATCATCAACCATTTGACGACACCATAATCTCTCATACATATTGTGGTATCACAGAATACTTAAGATTACAGAGATCTTCACACTTTTTTAATCAAACCTTTGAATACGCACGAATGAGGTGCGTTGTCCATCTGGTGTAATTTTCTAGACTTGGTTGAGCTTTGTTTGCAAGAGNTTTGAATACGCACGAATGAGGTGCGTTGTCCATCTGGTGTAATTTTCTAGACTTGGTTGAGCTTTGTTTGCAAGAGGTGGGGGAATAGCCTGAAAGCAGAACTTTAGCAGGGATTGAGAGAAATTTGAAGTAACCGTGAATGGACTATATATTACTTCTCTATCGGCACCCCAGCCAATATAAGATATTTTGCAGAGCGCAGTAGCCAATCAGGTACAAGGCCCTTTCCGGNTTCTCTATCGGCACCCCAGCCAATATAAGATATTTTGCAGAGCGCAGTAGCCAATCAGGTACAAGGCCCTTTCCGGGAGCGGTTGGGCAGCCAATCAGAGAACGGCTACGTCCACATCAAAGGAACGTAACGATCTTCCAAATCTGGGTATACTGCATTCACGGATTTTTCAGAAGTTTTGAAACAAACCTTTGAAAAATCACCTTGAAGTTATATTTTAAACTTTTTTTGAATAACTTGTATGCCACAAGTATATAACACTGATTAACTTTAAAAGTATTGTATTTTTGAACGAATGAAGCTTTAAATTAGAATCTTCCAATACCCGTAACATTTATTTCGTATTCAATACGAATTAAAAACAGTGAGAGCAGCGATGTTTTGCCAACGGGTAGTAAGAAATAGTTCAGAGTTACAATATTGTTTTAACCAAGTTTTTTGGTATGCTGTTTGTAAATGAAACGTTGTCTATTGAAATATTTAAATTTTTAGGTTGCCCTCATGTTAGAAACATTAGCGCAATATACGGTGCGTAGGCCTTAGTGACATTGTGTTTTTTTTCGACCGAAGAAGAAACTGTCGGCAGAGCAGAGCTTGTCACTCTATCTGTCTGTTTATCTCTCTCTCTCTCTCTCTCTCTCTCTCTCTCTCTCTCTCTCTCTCTCTCTCTCTCTCNACACATCAATAACAAGAGATTAAATACTACAGTTCTTTCACCTCAGTTGTAGCAGGGTTAAACACAGTCGCGACAAAATATTAACGTGTATTATATGTCATGTGCTATATCGTGTATAAAATATGTCAATAATGTAAAACGATAACGTTAATAACTATCGTCAATACAGACATTATTAAAAAGTCATAAAGTTGACGTAAATGCGGTTATAGGCCTAAATTGTGAATATTCGTACTTTATGGTTTTTTAAAATAGGGCAGAATTCTTTGAACAGCTGTAAACAGTAAACAATGCATTTAACAGTTAAAACGTAAAGTCACATGATAGTGTTTATGTTTACGTGCTGCGGAAGGATACATAATTGATAACGAAAAGTAGAAATTTAGCAGTGCTTCAGAAACGTGTGAAGTAACAGTGAATGGACTTTGTCTTCGTATTCTGCGGTGAGAATGACAGACTTAATCAACATGTGACTTAGGAATGATATGTGGGAAGTAAATACTAAACTTCTTTTGACCAATCAGCAGCGACGTGCCGCAAGAATTTGAATAAATAATGGACAGTTATTCAGGTTCTTAATCAGATCAGTAAAACTGGCTTCCACGGGTTTATACACCTCCCCTCCCACCCTCTTAAAAGGTATAACTTTAAAGTTTTACTGTTCAAGCACTTACGTATTTACGTTTGCAGCTATAACTCCAGGGAATCAAAAGCTATTATAATGAATTGTCGTGTTTCACACGCGTTACTTTTGAAAGGCTATTTTTCCGAATGTGCCAACACACATTTCTCGAACGTAGACTCAAGGAAAGGTGATATTATAATCGTTGTCTACCTGCACACTGGCGTCTTGCGCATCTTAGCATCCAGACGACGGGGCAGTCTTGTGCATGTACCACTTGGGGCTGCAGTAGCACAGCGGCTAGAGTGCCTGCCTCCCACCAAGGCGAAGCGGGATAGATTCCCTGTGGGGCCACTCCAGAAATTTCGCACGTGGGAATCGTGCCGGATGATGCCGCTGGTCGGCGTATTTTCTCGGGTATCTCCCGTTTCCCCCGCCCTTGCATTCCGCTGCTGCTCCATTCTCACCTCGCTCCACCGTAATCGGCCGGCAGAACCCTGATGTTAAAAGCAGTCCAAACATCTTCACTTCACTTCCCTCCTCCTACATCGCAATGCACCCAGGAGATAGTGTGACTGAACGCCACTCTGGATTGGTGTCTCGTTTGGGAATGGAAAAAATAAGTATAATTGAGAGGGAGGGAAAAAAATGCGGCTGCGAATTATCTGCACCGCACATACGTATAAAGGTTTGTTACAGCAAACCAAATACCCGTATTTTAGGGCTAAAGAGACATATAGTCGCTATTAGTATGATGGGCTTGGTTTAGTCATATAAACATATATTACAAATCTGGGTAGCATACTTATATCTACGAAATAGTCGAGGTATTGAATGATATGCAGATTCAGGCATCCTGTATTAATCAGTCTTCAAAAGACGGGACTAGACATGTAATATTAGGTGAGAGAGACTTTTGCATGGTTCCGCAATATCCTATGTATAATTTCGGCACAATATAAACAAAATAATTTATTATTATATGCATTTTTTTTAAATCGGATAACAAATACAGGTTTACGATTTAACATACCCCACGCCTATAAAACCAATATAACTAGCAGAAACAAAAAATGCTTGAAGAATTAGTGGGTGTAACAGCCAAGCACATTCGGGTACGTTCGACAAACCCGAGTCGACGGCTTCCGAGCTTCCCCTATGTCGAGCCGACATAATTTATTTACTTAAAATTCAGTATTGATTTGACTTTGCATGATATTTTTATTATTTGCTGTAATAAAACTGATTTTTTGAACCTACTTGTATAATAGTTGTGTGTAGTTATTTACAAGTACGGACAACTAATCAGTTTGGATGGTGTAAACAATTTTTAAATAATTTATTAAGTTCAAAGTGACGAATGCATATGTTCAGGACAACAGTAGATCAGCTTAGTGAACAAAATAATGTGGATTGTGAACAAATACTTTTCAAACAAATTTTTTTGGTATTTACGACTAAATTTTTATCTTAGTGTACATGTGAAAACTACTGTTCTACTAAGCTGTACACTAGATATGAAATTATGTACAGAGCTGGGTAATTTGCAATGCGGCAGGACTTCGGTCTTCTATATACACCTGAGTACAATTCCGTTATTTATCACCACCGTGGAATCAATACTTTCTGTGGCCTCGTTACAATTCGTTAGGCATTGTGTCGGTGGAGTTGTGTTATCAGTTCGACAGTCCCTCGCGGAGCGCCATACAATATATTAATCAATGGCAGTAATGAAATATATATATATATACAAGGTGAGTCAGGAGGGAAGGGAAATATTTTGGGAGACGACAGTATAGGTGACCACTAAGGAAAAAGTTTATATTGACATGGCTGAAAACGAAAGTCTACGCCACAAAGCCAGCAACAAGAGAAGAATTGATTGCTCGCATTGTTGATGCTGTTATTGGTTTGAAACAAGAACAAATCGTACTTCGACAAGCGATACGCAACCTCGGGAGACGAGATGTGAAATGTCTTGAGGTTCATGGTTCGATTTTTTAGAATTTACTGTTAACATAACACATGTATCATTCACTAAGTCGTATCTCAGTAACCACTGAACATAACAAGAATTAGTGATAACAATGAGCCTACTTTCCTCTACATGGGTGCAAATAAATTTCAGTGAATTTCTTAAAAACTAGGAAGGTAGGTAGGCGTTTACGTCTTATTGGAAGCAATATCATTAGAGATGAAACCAGAAACATATGAAAGAGTACAAAGAAAATTAAAATACGCTATTGGCTTACCCGGGATTATAATTCAGAAGAACTCGTAAAATTGACTAGTTTGCAATAAACTGCATCGCAGAGGTAGTGTTCGGTGCATCAACTTCGAATGTAATCAGTCTAATGTTTTAAATGATAGGGTTCACTATCCTGAAACATTAACAATGCCATAATTTTGAAAGTAAGTGTCTCGGCGATTTAAAAAAAAACGTTATTTTACATAGCCTACCATAGCACTCACTACTTGTGTGAAACATTAGGTGGAAATCGGTTAAATGGCCACCGAGATATGGCATAAAAACGTCATTTTCTTAAATGGGGCTATCTTACAATTTTGCCTAAAAAGAAGCCCTGTACACGATTAACTTATAGATACAATCAATACAAATTTTGATTGAATGTGATAAATTGTTAAACAGAAGTGCCAAACTTTCAAATTTTTATATCGCCGCGATTTTGAAAGTTATTGCCTGGCCCCCATTTATATCATGTAACTTTACGTGACCTACTGTAGGTTTGCAAAATCTTGTGAAAATTAGTTGAATTGTTCCGGCATTATGGCAAAATGTTCCATTTACTCACCTGACGTTATTATGGAAAGTATCCGGTAAAAGAGGATCTCTGTTTGCGTAAATGATGCTAATAATTAAAACTGTTATTTTACAAAGATGGTTGAATTATGTTGGAACTACTCATGGATATAACATATTAATCTAAGATATTTATATAAAGCCCATTAAAACATGCCTGCTCAACATAACACATGCTAATTAACCTACTGTAGCATTACTTGTGTGAAATTTTGATATGAATCGGGTTATTGGTCCTAGAGATATGGTAAAAAATCCCATTGTTCATGTGACAATCTTAATAAATGGAGGACTAAAACGTTATGTATTAGCACATCCGATGATTGTCATATAAACAATATACAAAATTTAATTAAAATTTGTTATATGGTTTCATGGATATAGATAGCAAACTGAGCTAAAATGTTTGTAAAGGTGCCTGCCATTCTGAAAATAGGAGACTTACACACTTAACACATATAAATTACTGTGGCCTTCTACAGTACCACAACTTCATCGCCAAGTTTGAAATAAATCGGTTGATTGTTTCCCGAGATATGAAAAGACTGAATTATTCCATGTGAGGCTGTCTTAAAAAATGACCCAGAAGATAGATTTTGCAATATACAATTTTTCTGAATATAATTGATACTGTCAGCATAAAAAGTTAAGTTGAAATTTGTTTTGCAGTTTCGTGGATAAGAAATTCAGAGCTATAATTTCTCCATGGCCGCCATTTTTATAATGTATGTGTCTGACGTTCTCAAAGTTTATCAGTTTGCATGGCCTGCCATAGTGGTACTTGTTTGTCAGATTTGGTATATATTGGTTGTTTTTTTAGGGTTTATCTCATAATGTTAATTTGTCAGTGAATGCTATTTTTTACTTAATGGCTGACAAAATAAATTTTGTGTAGGCGCATTTGATGTTTTATATATATGTGCTCCCAGCATACAAAGTTAAGTCGAAATTTATTACATGATTTCGAAGATATAGCAGACAATGCTTAAATATCTATATTGGCGCCATTTTAAAAATAATTACCCGAAATACTTTAAACATATTTGTACCTATCAACTGCCACAGTACTACTTATGTGCCAAATTTGATAACAAACTCTCAATGTTTTCCCGAGATATTGCAGAGACACTTAGTAAATTCATGTGGTGCTATCTTACAAAATGGCAGACAAAGTGATGGTGTTTTGCTTATGCGATACTTGTAGTGAATACTGTCAGTAAACGGGGAAAATAGGACAAGTTTCAAAGTTTGAAGTAGTTGTATGCCTTCATTTTAATCCTGGGCATCAAGATTAAATGTTAATTTTGTATGTCTTAATCTGTATTTCAAGATGTATATGTTCATTTACAGTATATATTGAATTATATAATTAATATATTAAAAAACCTGCCTGATCCTTTTCACTTTCCAGTCGGTGTGAATAGGATCACATATTTGTTTTACCTAGTAATTCATATGCTGTAAAGCATGGGGTCAATAGGATCACAAAGAAAGTTTTTAAAAATCATTTTAATGGTATGTTTTACATAAAAATTGCAAAAATGTCGATACATTACTAAATTCAAAAAATGAAACTATAAAATATACTATGAAATAAGCTAAGCACAATTTTATTAAAACTTTTCTACTATTTAACAACAAGCCATAAGCTAAGTAAAATGTATCGATTAAAGAGTTTGCGTCTATGCATTAGATGATTCATTCAAAAATACTAAGTTATTGAAGTTAGAAACAGCATCAAACATCTACCGATTTGCAGCCTACAACAGTCACATAAAAAATTTGTGGTTTATGTTGAATATAAGTTGTCCATATCGTAACTGTTCTGGTGGATCACATTTTCCAAATACGTGTTCGTAAGAAAGCCTACTAATGTCTGCTACATCAAGGAAGACATGTATGTAGCCACAGTTGTCTCTGGTTGCCTTGGCATGCAAAAATTTCCCTTCAAAATGGTCTTCTGTGAACACCTCTTCCACTCGTCCAATAAAAAGTAGAAACTTTTGTCTGTAACCTGTAGTAGGGAAACTCACCAGTAACCACTGATCAATCTCAACCGATCCTTTGGAAATGCAATGAACATTGGGAATTGATTTCCCAAACTTCGTGACACAATGAACAGAATTTGATGGTGTGCTTTGACTTTCCTCTTCTGAAGATGACTCATCATCACTGACCCCATGTTCTCCATTGCCAGATGAGTTGTTAATCTGGAAAAGTTCATTATTTTCATCATCATCCTCCTCCTCATGAGAATCTGAAAGGACTTCAAAACTTCTGCCAACCTGAACTAGCAATTTTCTCCGTGAAAAACGTGACTTTGGCGTATCATAAAATCTCATTTATTTAAAAAAGTCCACAAAACTTACATCCATGGCGTTTTGAGAGGGTGCACTGGGGCCACTTAGCACTTCACTTCAGCTTGTTGAAGATTTGGAAGCCATTTCAGGACCTCGTTTCTGTCTGTAGGGAAGATACCAGTCATAGCAAAACCTGATTTTATATTGGTGCTACTAGTCATTACCACTGCACCATGCAGTTTACTCATGAGCCTGGGGAAAACATCTTTCGGTACACACACTTCTTTTCCACCTGGGCCATTTTTTTCATTTTGATAATGTTGTTCTCCATGCACCTTTGAGACGTATAAAAAAGGCCAAATCTATTGGTTGCATTAGGTGAGTACAGTTTTATGGGAAAAACACAAAATATATGACATTGTACTTACACACTTTAATGGCATGAATTGAGAGGTGTGATGATAAAGTATCTACCAAGAATATTTTTTTCTCTTCAAGTTTACTTAAGTAAGCCACAGCAATGTTTACAACCCAGTCATCGAAGCAAGCAGAGTCAAACCATCCACTTTTGCTTCTGTAAAACATTGCATGTTTTTGCCCACCTCTACACCACGCGTTATAAATATCAGCTGACTTGTAAACAACTTATTGTGGTAGGACGGGTTCCATCTGCTGCAGCAGTACACGTTATGGATGTGCTAGATTTAGAACTGTTTAGTATATGGTCAGGATACTTGCACCCTTGTTTAGTGATCACTTTCTTTATCCTGGATCATCTCGTAGGTTGGTCCCAACAAAATTTACAATATTAGATG
>NQII01011111.1:0-31911 GCA_002778355.1 Clitarchus hookeri
ACCTGTTGTTACAATCATTGGATGTTTGTTGCCGGTATTTCAGACCACACCAAAGGCTGTCCCATCATGTCCCACGTCCCACACATGTTCAATGGAGGACAGGTTGGGTGTTCGTGCTGGCAAGGAGAGTTGACACACACCTTCGAAAGCGCGTTGGGTAACACGAGACATGTCTACATGGGATTGTCGCGCTGGAAGAGAACATCTCCTTGGCGTTATAGGAACTGCAACAAAATGGGCTGGATGATGTTCTGAATGTAGTGTTCACTGTTCAGTGTTCTTTCAACAAACATCAGAGGTGTACGGTCATAGTAGGCTATTGCCCCCCAGACCATGATGCCAGGAACTGGTCCTGTATGTCGCTGCCGTATATACACTGGTTGTTGCCACTATCCTGGTTGACACTGCACTCGCGAACAACCGTCACTGGCACCAAGGCAGAATCTACTCTCATTATTAAACACAACTCCGCGCCATTCATCCCACCAGTTGCGTCATTCGCGACACCATCCGAGGCGGGTTGCACAGTGATGAGATGTATGAGGAAGCCTGGCAAGTGGTACCCTTGATCGTAGCCCTACATCCAGTAAATGTTTGGTTATGGTCCTAGCTGACACCGAGGGTGCAACAGTGGCCCTAATCTGTGCGGCGGTCGCCATGCGATCAGCAATGGCTGCTCGTCTGATGCAGCGGTCNAGGGTGCAACAGTGGCCCTAATCTGTGCGGCGGTCGCCATGCGATCAGCAATGGCTGCTCGTCTGATGCAGCGGTCCAGGCGGTAATCCGTATGCCGCTGCCGTCCGGAACCAGAGTGATGAGTATGTACACCATCGTTGAACCACCGGCGCTACTAATGATACACAGCAGACACTTCACGTCCTACACGTTGGGTAATTTTTAGGAAGGACCATCCATCCTCTCTCAGGCCCACAATACGACCTTGTTCAAAGTCCGTTAATTGGACGAAGTGTGGTTGTCTATGCCGTCGTGGCATGTCTACAATGCTTACTACACACAGGCCGATGCTTGATACAAGACTACTCTTTCATAGATTCAACTACAGTTGTATTGGGTCCAGGGTGTTATGCCTAGTACGCGGTTCCTACTCTGTCCGCAGCACAGCACTGTTAATCATTGCATGTACTGCCCTCTATCAGTGCCCCATGCGCATATGGTGTTACTATGTCACCGCTTTAGTGGTGTTCATTTTTATTTTCCACCAGTGTACAAGCTGACCTTTCCAAAAAGGTTGTTACTAGGATATTTGGTTTATATTAGTCCATAGATGCTTTGGTTTTGAATTTTGACGTGTTATTCAAAATCATCTTGTATATACATATATATGTGAGAGAGTGTGTGTGTTTCGAGCTCATATTTAATACTCGCATAATTATTTCTGAAAAATTTTGTTATTTCATTTTATAACGTGAATTTATTTTGGGTTGATGTAAATAATGTCTGTTCAAATAATTAAATTGTGTAAAGAAAGGATTGAATAGTGCACTGAATATAATTGTAAAATAAAACACTATACTACATAATTGTTTATATGATATTGTATGTCCATTAAACCAGCTTAAACCACATATGTATGGGAAAGAAACCTTAATAACCTGCTTTTTTTAGAGCATAGACTGCATTTCATTTTGTATCATATAATTATATTTCACAATAATTATGCACTTATGTACTACGAAAACTGGAGAATCAAATTACATTCATGATTGTCACAAAAATACAATTTTCAAATTTTATTTATTTAATTCAATCATAAAAATTACTGCTATAGTTACTATGCTGCTAAGAAGTGAAAAGAAAGGTAATAATCTCACTGTTTATGGATGCATATATACATAAACTGTTGTGAGTAACATACCAAATTGTCAATTAAGACTAACAGTAAATATGCTGCTATGTTTATTTCACTTATCTGTGCATGATTCCTATTTAGAATAATTCTGTGCATTGGTAAGTGTGACAGGTATGGCGCCAGCAACTTACTCCCAACCACCACGACATTATATGTAACAAATAAGAAAAAAGCAGCTACAAAAATAAATGAAATAAGTTGCACGTGAAGAAGCTATATGAGCAAAAGCCTATGATGGAGCTGATGAGAACAATATTCCTGTTATTACTGTTGTTGTAGAACAGTGGTTCCCAACCTTTTTGAGACCATTACTCCTGAAAATTGTAGAAAGTTGTCTTTACCCTCTTTAAGAAAGAAACAAATTAAAATGTATCCACATTTATTAATAAAAAATGCACCTTAATATATAGTAAGTTGAAAATAAAAAAGACGTAAAAAAAGTCTATACAACGGTTGGCATTGCTTTTTTTTTTGTAAAATCATCTTAATATTTGGCTTTGTTTCCGCCAGGGCACATCGCAAGTCGTGTTCAACATTCAATCTGTTCCTTGATTTTGTCTTCATGGCCACCATCGTTGAAAATCCACTTTCACACCTATAAGTAGTCGTAAAAAGGATTAATATTTAAAGAGCTCTGTCAGCAATAATAGGGTATTCCCCAGCAACTTTTGCCCAAAACGTTGATAGCTCGTGGCTTTCAAAATCCACCTTCAATGTGTTGTCTTCGCGCAGGCCCAGGAATTCTACTTTAGCTGGTATATCGCTATCTGAGAAAATAGCTTCATCCACTGAAAAAGATCTCAAAACCAAAACATTTTTTTGACGATTTCCTAAATCAGGAAAATAGTTATTGATGGAATTAATCAAGGAAGATATGTGTTGAGTGATGTCATTTGTGAATGTGCATTTTTCATTGTTTCCCACGAGCAGTGTGGCTAATTCTGTGAACATTGATACATCCTCAACCTCAACCTCAACCCTGCGTTGGTAGAGCTGAAGTTTTCGGAGAAAACTGGCAATTTTATCTTAACCTGTCAAAACGTTCACCATGTTCCCTTGTAGAGACAGATTAAGCATATTTATTTCTCCGAAAAAATCTGTGAGCTACGCAAGCTTTGCAATAAATATTTAGTCTGTTATTTTCATGTGAAGCTTTCTCTCTTTGTCTGTTTTAATCCTTTCCAGAAATAAGGCGATTTCTTCTCGGAGTTCAAGTACCTGGTGCAACAGTCTACCCCGCAATAACCAGTGTACTTCCGTGTGAAACAGAAGCACATCAAATTTGGCCCCAACTTCTTGGCATAGAACTTTAAAATTTATTGTGTTTGTCGCACTTCCTCAGATATGATTGACAACTTTTACAATGCCGGAGAATACGTTCATCAAATCAGGTGGAAGGGTTTTTACGGCCAAAGCATAACAATGTATAATGCAGTGGCTGAACGTGGCATGGGGAGCAACTGCCTTTACCAATGTTTGGAATCCTGAGCGAACCCCCGTCATAGATGGCGCAACATCTGTTCTAACGCTGATCAACTTCAACCATTAGAGTTTGTTGTCCTCTATAAACTTTTTCCAAGTTTGGAACACATCTTCTCCACGTGTAGTGGTGCTCAGTGATTCGGAAAATAAGTATTCCTCTTTTAATTGGTCATTTCTTATGTACCGAACACATACAAGAAATTGGGAACAAGATGCAACATCTGTTGACTCCTGTAACTGAAGTGCAAAGTAGGGGCTGGACTTTATTTCAGTGAGCACTGTGTCCAAAATATCCATGCTCATCTCTTCTATGCGACTTTTGATAGTGTTGTTAGAAAAGATATTTGGTTTAGCTTACCCACATGTTGCTCTCCAAGAACTAGCTTCACTGCGTCCAGCAAACAGGGTTTGATAAGTTCCTCACCTTTGGTGTGAGGCTTTTTATTCCCTCCAATGTGGAGAGCTATTCAATAAGAAGCCTCAAGTCCAGCTTCATTTGATTGAAAAAAAGTGCCTGATGAATCCATTAGCAAAGATTTTAGAATAGATTGCATTCTTTTAAAAAATTCGAGATCTTTCTCTTTGAAGCCTGGATGACTTCTTTCAAGATGATCTTTTAATTTGCGTGGCTTCATACTCTCCGAACTAAGCACTTTATTATATAGCACACATTGAGGTTTTTCGATTCCTTGAACAATAATTTGAGTGAAACCCCACTGCAGTTACGCTTCTTGGTATGATCGCTTTTTTGTAGGTGACATGGTTTCTGAAATCAAGAGTGATATTTAAAAATATTTAAGAGATAAGTATACTTGCGTCTTAAGCTAAATATACAATACTTATTTTATATATACCTACTTACTTTATTAGGTGCGTTTTCGAAACTTAATTCACGTGCAGAGCGATTCACTGGTTGGCCTGTCTCATCCGGCGTTAAGTGAACGCGTCTGTATTCTATGTAATTGTTTGCTCGACTGACTGAACGAACAAAAAAAACAATAGCGGTGGCGCGCAGGGTAAGTACGCGCACGGGCGGAAGCAAAGTGAATGAGTGCGAGAGGCTGCCAGTGAATTGCGTCGCACTACATACTATTTCTTGAAGCCGCGGGAAGTTTGAATGAATCGCGACGCTACCATCCCGTTAATGCCTACTGTGTGGCGCCGCACTAAATAGCCTTGGCTAAACATCTTGTTCGTTACCCCTCAGGAAAAACGGTTTTACCCCCAAGGGGGTTATTACCCCCAGGTTAGGAACCACTGTTGTAGAAGGATGTTGATGTAAATGCTCCTACAAATCAAAATATGATGCACTTTCTGAAGTAGTTGTGATGAAGGTAACTCAAATAGCATCAAAGTCAACATCATTGTAGAAGCTTTCAGAAAGGGCAAATAAATGTATAACATAAAAGTGAAAAATTGTAGCCAATGGAGACAGCAGTGTTTAAAGATAGAATATAGAGAATCACCTGCTCTGGAATTATAGAAAAAGAATGTTGGTTCTGTGAATGAGAATACGACTATTGTGAATCCAGCTTTGAGGAAAGCAGTTTACAGGAAAATATTCAAACTGTACATTGGAGTGCAAATGCAGTCGCATATAGGTTGTCACAAGATACTGTTAGAATTTTATCAAAAGTCAGTGGGCCAAACCAGGTTCGTTAAGGTATGGAGGTCTTAATTAAATAAAAGAGTTAATTATAATTTCCTAATTTATTAAAAATAATTACAAAGAAAATACTCTCATCTCAATATCTCACAATAAATTTATATCTCTTGCTATTTATAATTAATAAATTCACTCAGTACAATTTACAATTATCTCAAAGAGTTAAGTGTAATTAAATAACTAAAATCAGTCACAATGGACAGTGTATAGAAACCTAATGAATTACTTAATAAATTACCTGTCCTTATATGACAGTTCCAATATTTACAATAAAGTCTGTACAGGTATCACATGATCATACAGTTCCACCTCAGTTTAGTCCAGATCCCACCAGTTGGCGATGTCACTCCCTCTCGTCCATTCACACCACAAACACCTCTTCCACCGTCGTCTTGCAATCTCCCGTCATCGTCCATCCCCTTCGCCAATGTCCCTCGCTGCACCACCCATTGCTTGATTACCACACTAGAAGCCAGATGGCTTCTATCAAAAGACTTCTGATTCTGGGGCTGCTACTATATTTATAGGGTCATAGGCCATCGCCAGAAATTTCTCTAAATGCTGCGTTGCACAGAGGGTCTTAGTTCCCAAAATATTATTGTGCATCCTCTAAACTCGTTGACTTCTCCAGCAAGAGGATGGAGGAGGGGTTGTAATGGCAGTCAGGGAAAGTTGAGGGGGCTCATCCCCCATAAAACCGAGTCCGTACACAGTGATNAGTTGAGGGGGCTCATCCCCCATAAAACCGAGTCCGTACACAGTGATCATGCCTCGTGCATCAGTTGGCTTGCAACAATACTGATTTTCACAAAAATTTTGCATATGAAATTTATTATTGAAAATGGTTCGAGCCGATTATTTAACAAGCACAAACATTGCATTTCTTTCGGTTATTTCTGCAATGGGCTAAATTATGGCAAACCAAATATTATTGAGGGAGTGGTGAAAAGTGGTTTGTTTTCCCCATTTACAAAGCTTGTGAATAGTACTTAACTTCACATTTTTGAAGTCTCATTCTTAATGTACTTGGCAACAAAGTAAAACAATCTAATGTAATATTTGCAAAATTTTGTTGGTGTNTTGAAGTCTCATTCTTAATGTACTTGGCAACAAAGTAAAACAATCTAATGTAATATTTGCAAAATTTTGTTGGTGTATAAGGTTAAACTATGCAACCAAAATTATGTAGCACATAATACAGAAAAACCTCACTACGTGTTGCTAAAAAAGCATGTTCAAGGGAACAATTTAAAACTGGAAAATTCAGATGACGGGAGCAGAGAAAACAAGCATCAGAAAAGGAAATCCTTTAAAAATATGGTTAAGAAAGCTGTCGCTAAAACCTATGGATATAAGGATTATGGTCCCTAATGTAACTAGTCTTATATGAGTCCAGAAACATTCAAGGAACAGAAAGAAGTTTTGTCAGTGAATTAAAACTAACACAGGAGGAACGTCGTGAATAAGATGAAGGAATGCACTTCAATTCTTCAAGAGTGCGCAGACAGTAGCTTGAAATGTGGGGGAAAATTATTTTGTCTGCATGCATCAAATAACTGCAAGAATTTAGTTTTCAGTACTGTTTAGCTCTATAAAACTGTCTGTAAATGTTTTTGTAATTGAACATGATAAAAATTCTAAAACTGCAAATATTGAATAGTTATAAAAAAAAGAAGGAACTAAAACAAAAAAATGTGGAATTTTTTTTTTGACTTGCGCTTTTTGGGTGCTACTACCAATAGCGGTATTAAGGAAAAGGGTCTTGCAGAAGTTGTGTCCATCGTCAGTATTTGGAAAAGATATTACTGCAGCTGTGAAAGAAGGGAACATACGTAATTTAAGCTCTGATAGTGACCAACTCATAGGGAAGAAAACACATGATTACTGTTATTATGTTTAGGGACAACTACACATTTCAGAAAAGGAATATCAACTTTTGAGTATTTAGATGCTCGTGGGATCATATATACTAATATTTTGAGTGGAAAGTATTAACAATTTTTGGAATCAAGCAATGTGTGACCCTAAACAATCTTATTTTCATTTAGTTATTTTAATTCTTACTGTATATCACAACTAATTTACATCAAATGTTTAAATTTATCATTNTCTTATTTTCATTTAGTTATTTTAATTCTTACTGTATATCACAACTAATTTACATCAAATGTTTAAATTTATCATTATTTTGTATGTCTATTTAATTTGAAGTTAGTTTGTACAATTTTTTGCAATAAATGAAATTAAGCATTTTTTATTTTAGAGTATCTGAATATAACATATAAATTCTTCTATACTAAAATAAAATCAATAGTTAATTTTATATGTTTATACCTATACATTTTCCAAAACCCGTTATGATTTAAATGGAGGGGAAATTTGATGTAACTGTGTTTAAGCATAGGAATATAAGTGACCTATTACTTTGTATTTAAAAACCTTGCAAAATTGTGACCACTTATACTTAACTTTACATGGCTGAACTTACTTTGTGAGTCATTACTGCTATTAAAATAATGTTGAATAAATAAGAAGTGAATATAAATCGCATTAATACTATGAAGATAAACTTAGTGCTTCAAGCTTCATCTTTAACTGAAGGAAGTGCCTTTTCATGCATAAGAAGACCAGAGATAGGTTTTGGTTTTCGTTGGTTTTTTCTCTACACACACCATAAATACATTATCCCTCATAATTTATCATTAGCCTTTTCATATTTTTTTTTACCCATCTTCACTTTCAAATTTTGAAGCAAACTTAAAAATTATGTCTGTTGTACCTTTTTCTGTTTTGGAATTGTGGCTTTGCCAACATTGGAAATCTTTACAAGAGATGATTGAGTTTCACTCTTTTTCAATCTATTTATAATTTGTATTTTTGTTTCAATAGACAAAACTTTGAACTCGTTTTACTAAAAAATTTACTTGTAGTCACAATTTGAAATAAACTTCACATTAACAGTGTGATCTGGCCATTATCAACTTGTGATGGAACTATAGCGTTGTGTACTGTATGCCCAACTGAGCAGTACCCGTTTCGTGCCAGCAACAAACACCTGCACTAAATGACTCGCAACTTAAGCCCATGCTCAGACAGCCACACAGTAACAAATTCTGAGAAGGATATGTTCGGATAGCATACATTTTGGTTAATTGATGTTTAGATAATTGGCGCTCTACTGTAATGTGCACCTTTTGCTGTCATGTTAGATATTAGCAAACTCAGAGGAGAGACTGTTTGTCTTTCTTATATATGTCAATAAATACAATTATTTTGAGGTATGTTTTTGGAGTAGCTGGGCTGTATTCTTTCCCTGTGTTATATATAATTTATTTTTCTTTTACAGATTATCTGTGCATGATGAATTGACTGTCATAAAAATTGCTGCCAAGCTACACAACACAAGATGTGAGGTAAGGAATATAAATTACTATCTTTTATTAGAAAGAATTATAATACTTTGAATAATACTATGTTTAAAAAAAAACGGTTATCATGTATTATACAACCTTCCCGTCCAATGTCATGGCGAATTCTGTTGCCCATATCATGGTGCTGGGCACCCACATCAATGAACAAGCTGACTCCTGATTGGCCTAGCCCGCTCACCTGTTGTATCATGCCACCGCCGACCTAATTACATGCTGCCGCTAACCTGACATTTTATCCCACCTGCACAGCACAACAAACTAAACACTACAGCTTAAAAATATTATTATACAACCTCGAATTAATATAAAAAGAGTGCCTCGCGATACCAAACAGACAAAATTATCTATATTAGCCTTTACAAAATTATATTTGACAATTCCCCTTTTTTATCCTATACAAGCCTATAGGCATAACCATCTGTAGAAAGTTTATTTTAAAATAATTACCCATATTTTTGGGGAAAAAAAAATAAAAATCAACCCAGTGACCTGCAATGTCACATACCCCCTCTCCATCATATTTTTGGGTCAATCATTATTTTACCCAGGACTTCCAAAATTGTTTACATTATTCTTGCACTAACAATACCTTTTGTTTTTACTTCTATTTAAATTTTACATTTTTGAAGTCATGAAAAAGAAAAAAAAACACATAAATTAAACATTTTACAAAACACACAATCAGTCTATTAACTAACACCTAAAATCATCTAGAATTCTGTAATGCAAATTAAGTGTTATGACAAATTAATACAGTAAATTCCATTTGTATAAAAGTCTGATGAGATTACTGCCATACTGCGAACTTACAAGTTCATCCATTAATTTGTCACATACACCTTGGATTGTTTACATTTCGGTATTGTAAAGAATAGCGACTTTTCCGGAAATAAAAGAAAAAATCATGGAAAGTGGTATAATTCCAATATACTAATTACACAGAACACAAATTTACTAGGGGTATTAACTTATTATCAATACAAACTACAAATATGATAGTGGGGAGGGTTATGAAGATAAGAGAAATTGTGGGGTAAAATATGTACATTATGGTTTTTGTATGTAAATACGTTAAATGCAAAAATACCAAACCTAACATCACAATATTTAAATACAGAGTACTGTTTGTCATCACATAATACTGTATTTCGTCGTGCTGCACTGCAAACACCACCTGTGCGTTACTTATTGTGAAGTTAGGTTGAATTTGGTTAGGGTTACTACATTACACATCACAAATCAATAGAAACCATAAATATGATAGTGGGGAGGGCTATGAAGATCAGGGAAATTGTGGGGTAAAATATGTGTANAAATCAATAGAAACCATAAATATGATAGTGGGGAGGGCTATGAAGATCAGGGAAATTGTGGGGTAAAATATGTGTAAAATATGTACATTTTCGTTATATTTTCATATTTAAATATGTTAAATGCAAAAGGACCTAACCAAACATTACCTAACACACAATATGTAAATACAGGGTACTGTTTGTCATCACATAATATTGTATTTTGTCATGTGGCAGTGCAAATAACACCTGTGCGTTACGTATCACGAAGTTAGGTTGTATTCTGTTAGGCTTGCTACATTTAAACACACAGTAATATACAAACCGCTGAAGACATACCACAAAATGCAAAAACCTGTCGTATTTATCTACCACACATAATAAAACATACCAGAAGTATGTGAATTTACTCACCTAAGTAGGCGGTGGGTACAATTTTCCTGTGGCGAGTAGGAAGTGGTGCACGTGCTCGCGTTCGTCGGGGTACCGGTGGCGAAACATGAACTCCGCCAGGTACCCCACAAAGAGCGGCGTCCTTCTGCCATACCGAGGAATACCGTGCCTCATATCCCGCCACACACGCTCTATTCTTTGGCTGTTCGCTCCTGTATCGGGATTAACGAAATTCATGCTATGATTCACCCGAAGGTGTTCATAGTCGTGCTCTGAAAGACAATTATACGCGCGTCAACAGTCACTTATAATTATCGTTCCAGGCTCTCTGCTATGAATTGCTTGGTTACGTTCAGAAACGTCCTGCTAGCACGATCTTCAACTGGAACAAGAAATATATGATTAGTACGTGTCTCGAACCCGCCGGAAACCCACTGCCCCGGGACGATGCAACCCTTATAATGCTTGCGCTTGCCAAATTTAGCCTCATCTATCTCAACAAAAGAGCCCCCCACCCCCACCAATTTTATCCTTTGTCTCGTGCATACACCAGTCAATCATCACCTCGCGACAAAAGAACGACCAATCCACGACGGTAACCATGCTAATATGACATGTTCTACTAATAAACTTGGTGTGAGGATGTGGAATAGTAAGATAAAAATATGTTATTTTACAAATCAGCGCTACGCTACACTTAATTTACTTTTTCCAAACCATGTGCCATGCCGAAAATTTTTTCTAAAATTACGAAGCACCTTTCTATATTTCTTACAGACACGTGTCCTAACTGACCGTTGACACAGAAAAATTCACAGTCCTCTGCCAATTCTACTACCGTTGTGTGTGAGTTGCACCTTACCTAATTCTACAACACACCATGATCTACTAAATAATCAAACAGTTGTGACCAAAACAATTTAATTCAATAAACTGGCTAACATCCAGGTAACACCCGCCACATTGATGACTATCACGCACAGAAGCACTCATACTTGCACTCTCCATTCTTAAATCGCAAGCCTTCACACGGTCGGATTTGGACGTCACAACTCATGCGCAGAAAAACACTTCACTCGCTGCGAACTGCACAGTACTGCATATACCGGCCAACTAACCTACAGTAACGTCTACACATCCACAGAGCAGACAGGTGACTGCCGATTCACATTTGTTTACTTTACTACAGCATTACGGGGCTATACAACATGGTGTCCGACGTAAACAGAGCAGTCGAACTCTTCGTATTTTATCTATTTTTGGCATTCTGCTTATTATATCATTATGTCCTCGTAAATATAAAACAGGTAAGCTATGCAAAACCCATATTTATAACCTTTGTGGGTCTACTATGTCTCCTTCAAAAAATTAGCTATTCTTTATAATTACGTACATTTCTACCTATAATGTATTCACTGTAACTTCAAGATTTTCTGAAGCCCTGCTAAAGATCTACTTTCAGGGGGCCGATTATGTATCCTTCCACAGTATGTAAACAAAACATTGCCATGTGACACCTGTCAAATGTTTTGTAAACAAACAGTGCCATGTGGGAACTGTCAAATATTTTGTTAACAGTGTCCATGTGGGAACTACCAAAATTTATTTTTGAAGAGAAACAATGCCATGTAATCTTAACTGTCATATACTTTAATAAAATTCTCCAAATGTCTAAAAAATGCTAATCAATTTAGCAAAATATTGTAATACATACAAAAAGGTAGATTGAAGTATATATCGGAACTGTTAATTATATAATTTAATAAAAGTTTATTTATCATATTAATATTTATTTACATATTTGCTGTAAGGAAAAAGTTAAATTTTACATAATAAACTTTTGGAAGAGGCACTCAGGTTACAGATTTCACTGTGATAAATGGGTACCATTTATTCTATTTTATCGCATATAAGTCGTACATTTTATTAAAAAAATTTTATTGAAAACTTGGGGTGCGACTTATAAGTGAAAAAAATTCCTCCAGCCCCGCACTAACGTTTCATTTACTACGAATTCACGGCCCGCGGCTCGATTTCCAAACTCTTCAGCGAACAAAATCACTTTCATTTTGAAACCTGCGGTGTAGGTACATCTCTGTTCCATCAAGAACTGTCGCGCTTCTTCACTGCAACATAAAAACAACACTATGCGGCGGAAAGACGAGTCACGGCTAACATTTGGCACTGAAGAACCAACGCTAATGTGCTGCCATCTCTTGGTCTCCACAAAAAGCTTTCGAAAATAATCGATTATCAGTTGGCGGCGACCAAAATTCGATTCCTTTGCATTCTTTGCGAAGGGAATAACGTAACGGAAATATTCAAATGCCTTTCTATATTTTGCACGTTTATTTGATAAACTGCAGAAATAACAACGCTAATACTAAAATTACATCTTAACCTAGAATTATCTTGTAAGTAGAAAGAATGTGTTACGTTAGTTTTATAACCACAATTCAGCGTCTCCAATATGGCGTGGTTATACTTCTGAAAAAAACGTGCCCAAACGAACAAGATGGAGTGTACGAGTCCGCTGGACAACAACTGAAATTTATTTAATTTCAATTAATAACGGTGAAATCTTTACCCATGAGTGCTACGTAAAAATGTAAATATATAGTTTAGCAATATTAACTTTACAATTACGGCATTAAATTTATACATATTAATATTTAACCTACGAACTATTTCTTTTCAGCTATAACCAACATGTCCCTTCAAAATCCGTTGTTAATTCTTACGGACTTTTAACAAATTATTAAAATTTATTGAAAAAATATACTTAAAACTTAAAACAACCAATTTATATAGTGCTTCAGTGCTAAAAGCAAGACAAAACCTTTTTCCATATACCATTTTTTTATAACCAATTGAACATGTAACTCCTAGGGTGATTTTTCAAAGGTTCTTTTCAAAAGTATCGAAGATACAGTGAATGGGTTATAGTGCATAACCTATACTTCTTACCCCAACAACCCTCTGCCTTTTGGCAGAGAGCCAAACAGATCTGCATACANTTATAGTGCATAACCTATACTTCTTACCCCAACAACCCTCTGCCTTTTGGCAGAGAGCCAAACAGATCTGCATACACACACTTTTTGACGACTCTGTAGCCAATACATTACACATAATCCCTCTGAATTTTCTGTTAGGTCCCTTTGTCTGTGCACATATTTAACATAACCTTATTACCTTGGCTACTATTTGATACACATCCCTAAACACACAGAAATGTTGAATGCATTTTACTGTTTTTGTAACACCATAATGTCCACATTCACTGTGCTTGCTCTCGCTCACTTCTTTCCTGAGCTGTTCAGGTATGCACAGAATCCATTTTGCGTCAGTGGTGCCAATATTTTGAAACAAATACCCATCCTTAATCNGAGCTGTTCAGGTATGCACAGAATCCATTTTGCGTCAGTGGTGCCAATATTTTGAAACAAATACCCATCCTTAATCATGAATTTCTCCTTAATACTATGTCTACACTTATTTGTTTTCAATTCCTGCATTACTCTCTGTTGCTGAGAATCCTTCGATATTTCTATTTTCATCTTAACTACCAGTTCCCTCTTTTGTTCCTGAAATTGTACCCACACCCTTTCAATTTCTTGAATATGTTGTATATTTTGTCCCTCTTGTGCAGAAACAAGTTTCTTTGCAGTTTACTGTACCATGTGAATTTTGTTTACATCAGAATCTAAACCTTGGCAACTTTGTGCTATAGTTTCTACTCTACTCTGGCATTTTGCAATTTCACTTTCACTCACAAAAACATTATTTGAAAATTCTTCATCTGTGTTTTCACCCTGGTTTACTTTGGTTGTACATTCCTCCCGAACACCTGTCAATTTCACATTTAGGTCAATCTTCAATTCTGCAAAAATTTCATTATGATTATCTAATCAACTTTGCACCATGTTTACTGCTGCTTTAAAATTATTAATTTCAGTTAATTACGTGTCAAATTTTTTCCCAAAATCTGTCTGAATCCATCAAATTTTCCTGCTAACTGTTGAAACTCGTTTTTTTGTTTTGTCATTAGCCTTATGAGTAGGCTTATTTGATCACTTATTTCAGGTGTCGAGTTTCCCCATTTGTATTATCAAGACCTGAAACTGAAGTGTTCACTTCCATATTAGATAAGTTGAATTGTGTTTCCTGATGTGACGAATTGGTACCAAAACCCAAAAAGTTTTCACCTTCACTTACTTGTGTTTCTTCCTGTCTACTAGCCATAATGCCAAANAATTGGTACCAAAACCCAAAAAGTTTTCACCTTCACTTACTTGTGTTTCTTCCTGTCTACTAGCCATAATGCCAAAAATTACAAATACCTAACCGTATCAATACACTAGAGCACAATTAGCTTACGTAGAACCAATATGTTTAAATGTTGACCTTAATTTATGAGCACATTTATCAATAGAGAGCAACACAAAGAAAACATGGCAAAATTTGTAACAAGAGAAAAGAGAAAAAAAAAACCTAACACATTACAATAAATTTACAACATTGTTCACACTTGTGATTTTTTAGATGTGTTGTTTCTCACGTTGACCCACGATGTCAACATGTTGAATTGATGTTTACCTGTTTGTTGATCTTATCTCGGGGTCATAAATTTTCCCACAGCAGAAACAGAATTTTTGGCTACTGCTACAACTTCTGTTCAGCACCACGTCTGGGTAGCCATGTTGTTACATTGCCGACCACCTGGCCAGCAACAGGGTCGCGGTGGCAGAGCGGTTAGCCTGCTCGCCTACCACCAAGGCGAACCGGGTCCAACCCCTGGCTGGGTAACTACCGTATTTTCGCATGTGGGAATCGTGCCGGACGATGCCGCTGGTTGGTGGGTTTTCTAGGGGTTCTCCCATTTCCCCCACCCTTTCATTCCGGCGTTGCTCCATACTCACCTCAATCACCCTCATTGGCTCTCAAGACCTCGCTATTAAGAGCCGTCCAAAACTCTTCACTCACTCACTCACTCACTCACTTTTGGCCAGCAGTGCACAAAAAACAGGATCGCAGAGACAATGAAGTTAGTTCCAACTTCTGCAGCCTGTTGGCCAGCTGCGAAAAAGTACACACTTGAACCACTGCTGCGATAATTACCTGTTCGCTGGGTGATAATTAAATGTTTGTAAAGACGTTATAGAAAAAAGACAAATATGAAGATCACATATTTTTTTTAAAAGTTAATTTATTTTTCCTTGTTCATGTCACATTTGTTACAGAAAACACTTCACTTTGATTCATGGCTAACTTTTATCGCAAGGCATTTGCCAAGTCGCGATAATTACACCACCAAGTTACTGTATTNACTCGCTCACTTTGATTCATGGCTAACTTTTATCGCAAGGCATTTGCCAAGTCGCGATAATTACACCACCAAGTTACTGTATTATTTTTAACTGAGCTGATGAAACTTATGTCCGGTCACGCAAATGGATACCATAAGAGCTAAGGCACGAGTCCCTAGTTTAAAAGCCTCGATGCTGCCTCATGTAGGTCTTAAGAATTTATTTACATGTTGATTAAAATTTTGATGTAGGTTAGTCCAAACGAATAATGAAACTTCCTTGACGCAGCCTTTGACCTACGCGAGTGAAATTTTTCTGTCCGCTACCTTACATTAAAACATTTTTACCTAGCCACCTCGACCACAACCTTCCCGTCCAATGTCCTGGCGAGTTCTGTTGCCCATATCATGGTGCCGGGCACCCACATCGACGAACAAGCTGACTCCTGATTGGCCCAACCCGCTTGCCTGTTGTATCGTTTCACCGCCGAACTAATTACCTCTGCCGCTGTGGTGCCAACCTGAAATTTTTTTCCACCTGCACAGCAAAACAAACTAAACACCACAGCTTAAAAATATAATTAACACAACCCCGAATTAATATAAAAAGAGTGCCTCGCGATACCAAACAGACTTAGTTATTTCACTAGTACAAAATAATCTATATTATCCTTTACAAAATTATATTTGACAATTCCCCTTTTTTATCATATACAAGCCTATAGGCATAACCATTTGTAGAAAGTTTATTTTAAAATAATTACCCATATCTTTGGGGAAAAAAAAAATTAATTAACCCAGTGATCTGCAATGTCACAGGTGCTCTCCTCTCTCGTCAGTTCATCTGATGCGTGGGAGTCAGTCAGTCAAGCGCAACATTGCTTCATCCCCTTACTCACCTGATGAGAGGGGAAGTTACCTGGCAACTAGTGCAACATCCTCACAGCCTGTCTTTCTGCCACAGATTTTTCTTCCTCCCCTTACAGGCATGGCAAGAGGGGAAATAGTTGCCTACCAACAAGTGCAGCATCCTCACATCAACTCTCGACCATGTATCTTTCTTCCTCCCCTTACACATTCAGCGAGAGGGGAAGTAGTTGCCTAGCAACAGTATGGCATCCTCATATTCACTGTCTCTCAACCATGTGCCATGCTTCCTCCTATTACGCGCCTAGCAACTATTGTGGCATCCTCACATTCCCCCATCTCTCTCTCTCTTTCAGCCATGTGCCTTGCTTCCTCCCCTTACACACCTGACATGAGCGGAAGCTGTGTTGCCTAGCAACTATTGTGGTTTCCTTACATGCCTGGTGAACAGGAAAGTGGTACCCTATCAACTAATATGGTTACATCCCTCTCTTGCTCTACCTGTGAGATCAATAGCCTCCACACAGGGTCCCATTAGCATCTGTATAATGCGTGATATATGTAAAGTGAGGGGAAATTACTATTTGATAGGGGGAGAAACACTTCCCTTGTCCTCAGGTACCTTCAACTGCAATTTGCCACAGCTCGAATTAGACTCTTCTCCCACTGTGTGGAAGAGGCTGCTGACAGAGATTACCCTCCCATGGAATTTGTTGAGGAGGAAGTCTGGCATATGGCATGTTCCAATATATTCTGGCATGGTTGGGAACATTGAACAAAGGCAGCAACTGTTATGTGATTAAATTTTTTTTACTCTTGTAGTAGCATTTAAAAATAGTGATGCATCTATTACACTATGGCAACAAGTATGTGATAAAACATGATAGCTATTACACTGCTGGACAATAAAAATAGTACACACAGAAGGATGAATTGGATGGTACTGACACTCAATAGAGGTAGTGAAACAGATGAGTAATACAAATGATACAGAGCAAGAGGACAATTACATATGGATCTATGGTTTACCATCTGGTTATCTTCAGTAGTGTGTCGCACCTCCTTGCACTGCATTATATGCTGCAACACGGTCTGGCATGGAGTCCAGCAGTTGCCGGATGTTTTCCTGAGGCAGGCGGACCCATAATCATTCGACAGTGTGTTCCAAATCCTAGATGCTGTGGCACTGCGACAGCTGGCATTTCAACTGGTCTCACACACGCTTGATTTGGGACATGTCAGGGGAGTGGGCAGGCCATGGTAGTGTTCGGACAAGATGGAGGCAGTCTTGGGCGACCTGCGCCGTGTGCTGTCAGAGGTTATCCTGCTGGAATATCGCATCTGGAATCCTGGCCAGAAATAGGAGAAAATGGTGGCATGGGTTCTCATCCACTTACTGCTGAGCTGTCAGTGTTCCACGTAACACAACGAAAGCAGACCGGCTATCAAAAGCTATGGTTTCCCAGACCATAATGCCTACCATGGGGGGGAGTGTGCCGCTCGATAGTGAGATTCGGATGTAGCGTTCACCAGGGGCCCTCGACATGAGTCACGCACGAGTCCTTAGTCTTAACTGCTGTCTGGCCCTCACAGCAATTTTCCTTTAGACTGATCTACGTAGCAGTCTGCCGGTGACTAAATTTGTTTGGTTTTACATTTTGTATTATGTACATTTCTAAATTTTAAGAGCTACTCTAAATAAATTTCTACTACTAATAAAACTGACATAAAACTTCAATAGTATTAAAATTCTTCTGTGCAAAATTTACTTTTAGCGGTCAAGCACTACTCTGTATTTTCCCTTTCTCGTTACTGAAGCATAAGCACAATTTTATATAATAATACATGAGTTAAGATGCATTTGCCTGACCTATTGCAGAAAAAACTTGCCCACGAGCAAGGATGGCCAATTAATTTTTTGTTTCATCGTCTTAAACATTTAATGTAAATTTTTAATACATAATTTTCTGATAATGATTAACTGATTATGTATATTTAGTTTTGGAACTTAAGTAGGAGAATAAAAACATGACAGATAACCTTTAATATTACGGCCCATCAAAGAACATAACCTAGACAATCAAATATAAGTAGCCAACTTCATAATTTATAAGAGCATGTTTGTAGAACAGAATAACTATGCAGAGTAAAACAGCACTGTTGTATTAGTATGTAGTGATATATTATATTCCAGTCTGACAATATAAGTATAGATAACATTTCTGGGAAAACAAAAACATTTCCTCTTGCAGGACAGGATCATTTCTTTTGATTAAGAGATATTTGTAGGCAAAATTTGTAGCTTGTTCATTTACAAGCCAAGCATGACAATACTATTTTATCTTCAAAATTACATTTTGAGGTTCCAATTTACTTTAAAAGAATACTCACCTTAGCCAATCTATGTATAAACATTTGCCCCCTAAAATGCCCTGGACATGAAAATACATACTTAAATAATTTATGTTTTACTGTTTATTTTGACACTAAATATAAATATTTGTATTTATTTTGAAAATTCAATCAAAAAACTTCAATCCTTTTTTTTTTTGACAGTTTGTTCTATCTGAATCTAAATCTGTGAAAAAAAATCACTGTTTCACATCCAGTCCCAACCTTTAAACAACTATTGAACTGCAAACCTTTGCATTTTTAGACAACTGTAGTGACCACTGCACTACAAGGGCCTCATATTTGTCTGCTTTTGTGTATTATACCAACATTTTATTAAGCAAAGAGAAATCAACAGTATATGATTGATAGTAATCGTAATGAAACAAAAAATGAAAATCCTTTGCGTAACATGAAAGTTGAAGATTTTAAATAACTGCAAAGTATTTTCTGATACACTTCTTGTGGTCACCAGCTAAATTTTTCAAGTAGAAAATAGCAGGATTTTAAATCAATAAATTCAAAAGAAAATTGACAAATTAATAGCTCATGTATTTTTCTGACTAACTCACATAAGTTTTTATATAAATTATCAGTTAGCTATTTTTGTGCAAATGAGCGCAGTGTTTATATTAAATTTATTTTTTAGTTTTTGCTGAAGTCTTTAGTGTAATTGGTTGCACACCAGTTTATGATACAAGAGGTTCTGGGTGTAAGTCCTAGATAAGGCATATGTGTATTCGTTGCTGTCTCATTGAGTTTCACGAATTTCCTAATTCCATCTCTAATGACCTTGCTCTACCTATTATAGCTTTCGTAGTCTTTATTAGTGCATTGTAGGAAGTACTTTTCTTTGTCATCTGTTTATTCAGGAGATTGAAAAAACACTACAAGTAAATACAAATATGTTAAAAACAACCAAAGGTGCCCACACGTGGGATCTATGATGCAAATTGAATCATAGAAATTTTAAGGGGATGGAGAGAAGGTTGTTTTCAAAAACTTTTAGAAGTGAATACGATGGGAGGAACAAAAATAAATCATTGGTCTTCAAAAAATTGAGGAATTGGGACAAAGTAACTGCGTGCNGGTTTTGTGTTGGCGGATAGAAGAGAGAAGTGAATACGATGGGAGGAACAAAAATAAATCATTGGTCTTCAAAAAATTGAGGAATTGGGACAAAGTAACTGCGTGCAGGTTGAGACAAATGTGTTCTCTCATCCCATTTTGCATGCAAAAGAGTCTTCTCACCCCCTTTTCTCAGTTACCTTATAACTTTCATAGCTTTGCTGATATGCTATATATACCAAGTAACAATGGTGGTTAAAAATGTATTATCAGGGAAATAAATATTAAGGAAAGCTGGAAAAAATGTTACCTCTCTTACTACTTTGTCAGTGTAACATACCATCGAAGCTATAAAGTGATGAGACAAATACCAGTTTTGATAAAAAAAAATTTTATGTAGCGGACAAATCCAGGGTGGTAAAGGAGTACAAAATATGATGTAGAAAGCACTTTTAAGAAGATAAATAAAATTTATTTAAATTTTCATTTTTATTGTTTTACCTTTATGGCACCTTTGCTTATTGGATGAAGTGTGGACTGAAGAAGGGCAGAGAAAGTTGTAACTTTGTTTGTAAAAACGTCTGCTTCTCCAATTTCATACTTGTTTGTTGTAAACATTCTTGAGTAGCCTAATTTTAGATGAGCCACAACTCTCAATACTCCAAAACACCTTGTTCACTTCCAAAAATAAACATTTTGTTTTTGAAAAAACTTTTTTCTCTTAATTGAGGAGACAGAAATAATTGTTGTTTAAGTGTTTCGGATCTTAGGCACATAATAACTTTATGCTAGTGCTTATCAGAAAAGATGGCAGTGCAATTCTTATGCAAAAACAATACTACTGTTGTCATGCCTGAAAAACAGAAACTATTTTACTATAAACATTAAGGTGTAGTGGAGTAGTTAGGCAAGAAAAATGGTCAGAGAACTGTAAAAATACTTGCATACAAAACCAAAAATAATTTATATGCAAGGTACAAAATTTTAAAATTTAAGGAAAGTCAACAACTGGAAGCTATTAAGTCACATAAAAATTTTGCATAAAGGAATAAATCATATGGAAAATCGGAGGTGTACTCGGATGAAAAATGATTAGGCTTGAGTCATTTCATCTCAGACCTCCCCAAACAAATTCATCTGTCAAAGTCACATGGTCTAATGTGAAGAAAGCATTTGTTTATATCTTAATTTTCAAAAGACTGGCACAATTTTATGATTAACAAACTTTTACTGGTTTGAATTTAATCAAACTCTATTACAAATCGATTTGAGGAAATATGCAAACATCTCAAAGCCCTTGTTTGCTAAACAGTGTTCTAACCTCAGATCTTATCCACGTCATTTATGATATTTGTGTTGGCAGAAAAGCAGTCCAATGTTAGGACACGAAGACTGGTTCTTCGCAGACAGTGAGATCACTCTACCCCATATTCACTCTTAAGTTTTTAACCCTTTCGGTCACAGAATCCTATATAAGAGAAGTAGAACACCACACTTGCAATTATACCACATTTGTAAAGTTGGTGAAGCATAGCATAGAAATAAAACAGGCCTTAAACAGAACTCATTTTATCTGAAATAGACTTCATTCAAACTCAGACTTCAAACATTTAAGCCAACTTCAGATATCAGCAAACAGCACTTGTCCTT
This sequence comes from Clitarchus hookeri, assembly GCA_002778355.1. Lineage (NCBI taxonomy): Eukaryota > Metazoa > Arthropoda > Insecta > Phasmatodea > Phasmatidae > Clitarchus > Clitarchus hookeri. The sequence goes on from NQII01011111.1 coordinate 21,419, forward strand.
ACAGTCAACATCATTCAACCTCATCTAACCTAATTCACTCTCAGACAAGTCTAAGTTGGCTTCAATCAAACTCAGTGGACCCCAGACAGATCTGTCAACCTCATTTGTTCTCAGACTTCAGAGAAACTAAAACATGGGTGTAATATTTTGTACTTAAGCTTTTGCATTTATGTAAAAAAAATAGTGTTACCTTAGAGGCTGATATATTTTCTTGATATTGTTGTTATTATTTCTGTCTGGTTTTTCAATAACTTGCTAAATTTTCAAGTGTACAAATGCAAGTCAAATTAAAATTGAATTATTGTTTAATTATAATTTATTGAGCATAAGTGGTACACAAATATATAATTTTCCTGTGTATAGACTATTCACGGTAAAGTGAGCACTTTTGAGGCCCTAGTTACTTTTTCCTTTCAGCCAGTTTTTATCATTTAACCACCTTTTTAAATAAATATTGCCATATTAGTTATAAACACAGTGTGTATATTCCACTGCACTTGGAAGTTAAGATCTAAGGCTAAAATAAAATATATTTATTGACTATTATTCCAAATGAGAGGACTTTTGAATGTGCTCATTTTATAGTGAATAGCCTATAGTCTTCTTTATGTTCAATGCAAGTCCTCCTGCGCTTCCAAAAAAAAATATTCCTCTAAAAAAATATCTTGTTTTGGTTGTATACACAGCCACTTGTGCACTGCCTGGGTCATCTGAATGGAATTTATTTCCTTCCATTACCTCCTTGAGTGGCTCAAACATGTGGTAATCTCTAGGGGTGAGGTTTGGTGAATATGGCGGGTGAGGAACATACTCAAAATGCATGTCTGGGATGGTTGTAACTGTTCATTAGCAGTATGGGGCAGAGCATTATGTTGTAAATTGACAGCAATACACAACGCTCGGACTTGATTGCATGTTTAAGATGATTCTTAAAGAGCTCTGAATATGAGGCACAGGTGATGGTGGTTCCCTAGAAGCATAGAAGAGTGTCAGCATAATGTTCCCTGCAGATGGTTGTGTCCAGAACTTATTGGGTTTTGTTGATGAAGAATGGCACCATTCCTTGCTTGCTCTCTTTGTTTCTGGTTGGTTGTAGTAGACTCAGGTTTCGTCTCTGGTAACAATCATCATAAGGAAGCAATCACCTTTTGCTTCAAAGCGCTGAAAAAGTTCTTTACAGGCATCAACACACCACTGTTTCAATTCTGGAGTCAACTGCTGTGGCACCCACCTTGCTGACAATTTGTTAAATTGGAGCACATGTGTGGTGTGTTGAGCCATGACTTATGTCAGAATCACTGCAATATAATCCTTCAACACTCAACGATTTTCCATCAATAAGGCTTCAACTGCTGCATTATTCTCTGGCATCACAAATTGTTGTGCCTGACCCAGGTGAGGAGCATCTGTTACAGAAGTCACACATTTCTGAACTTCTTACTCCATTTGTAAACTTCCTGCTTTGACAAACATGCATCACCATATTGAATCGTCATTCATTGATTAATTTCAATANCCTGTCATCTGTAGGATGTTCCTTGAAGCATTTGTGACAGTACTGCCAACTTACAGGATAGTAGCATGCAATTTAAAATTGTTATTACAATTTTAAGGTTTTAATTTGACTCACCCTTGTATTTATATTCATGATCTGTCAGTAATTAATGTGTGTGCACATAGAAAATCAATAGTCATATTTATTCTTTTTATGCATGCATTCTAATCACTGATTTTATATAGTGGGCGAGAATTACAGATTACGTATAAGGAGCTACATAAGCATTTGCCTGTAGTGGGGAATGTAATGTGTCAGAATTGAACCCTCAACCTTCCAAATGTGAGTCGGTTATGGTACAGCATAAGGAAACAGGTGTGGTAATCAGTGAGTAGCTTATGCATCTAAGTGTAACAGAGAAGGGCAGCATCTCTCTGTAAGAACTGACCAGATATTGTCCCTGGTCCTATCAGATGTAAGTATTACACATTTTAATGTTAATTATAGACTAATGATTTACTTAATGATTTAGTATAAAATAAAAACATTTGTACATTATCATGCAAGCATACTAAGTTATTAAAAAAATTTCAGTAAAAAAATTAGTTTCAGCATTGCTAAGAAGCGACTATGACATTGAGATGAGTATAAAATATATTCCTTGGATCTGCAAAGTAACTGTTTATATTTTATATTTCTGAAGTGTTTTGCTTAGGATTGAAACAGTACGTTCTGTAGAAGCAGTTACCGAATATCTCTGTATATCTGTAAAATTTTATTTTGTTAGCTGCTACCTGTTGCAGTCACCATTACTTTGGTTTGGTCACAGAGATGTACTTTGTGCAGATCTTGTCAAGTACTCTTTATTTGTCTACTCTTTTCTGAGGTTCGGCTGTACACTCATTGCTGTAGCAGTGTCAGATTTAAGTATTGCAGAATCTGATATTCCTGATTAACTTTTGATTGATCTTCGGTAATTTTTAAAGGGTTTATACTGTTCACCATATTTCTTGAGTATCCCGACGATCAATGTTTAATGTTTTAATTGTTATAGAGTTGCCAGGTATTCAGGAAGAATAAACAGAACACATGTTGGAGACATTGCATTTTGGATATGCCCTAACTTAATAATAGTCATATACTTGGTACAAGACACATTTTAAATGAACGAAACTTGGAAACTAACACATGTACAGAATATTGTCNAATAGTCATATACTTGGTACAAGACACATTTTAAATGAACGAAACTTGGAAACTAACACATGTACAGAATATTGTCTAAACATTTCTAAATACTTGTTTGAACTTGTCATAGTGATAATTAATTTGTCTGCAAGTAAGTTACCTGCTTACCTTTACATTTTGTTACGTTATGCTGTTCATATTAAAAAACGGAACATTTACTGTACTGTAATAGGTAGGAAACGTACTTGGAACAAGATGCACGAAAACGGATTTGTTTTGGGTAAAACAGTACATCTGGCAACCGTATAACTGTACTATGTAACCGAATGGTTAATACATAACTGTGGTTCTGTGATAGGTGCAGTCAATCAATCAGTCAGTCAGTCAGCCAGTCAGTCAGTCAGCCAGTCAGTCAGTCCAGTCAGTCGCATGGGAAAAAAACTCTGACAGTCTCTGATCAAAAGAAAATGTGTCGCACAGATCTACTGTTGATACAAAAACGCAATGTTTACTGCTCCTCCCCAGAGTTCCGATCATCAACGCCTACGTCATTATTATTTGTAACTGTGTGTACTGTAGAACCAGAAATGATTTTCGGGAGAGTGAGTTTGGGTGACTGTTGTTATAGTATTTGGCTAGCTATTGCATTCACTGTGGTCATTTCGTAAGGAAACGTACTTAATACTGTCGAGATGCGAACCAGCTGCTAGTAATACGTGTTCGCAGCGGCGAATCAAAACAGTTTATAAATAGCAGGGGAGTTCAACACTCGCCGCAGCCTGCCGGCTTTCTTGGGAAACTGCCTCATCCCCTTCGCTCATTTCACTGCCATGTTTGAAGCCGTCAGGTCGGCCATCTTGTGCATGGTATATATAAAAAGGAAGCTGCAACTGACGCTCCCCTTGACATTCTCGTCTGCCGCCCCCCTACCATAGCACCAACACTGGGAAGAGTTGCGAGGGGATCTCAAACATTTTTGCGTACGTAATTCAGAAATATTTTAAACAAACGGGAATGCAGTTTTATTGTACTTATCGTTTTTAGTTTATGCTAAATATAGTAGTATATTGCTGGAATGAGGGGTTTCAACTACAAATCAAGGACCTTTAGCAAACGTAATTAAGTACTGATCCTAAACACGTAAGTAAGCAACCGTAATTAAAATTGAAACATATAAACTAATTTCAGTGTTATTTATTAGATATTATTTGGATTGGGCTGGAAATTACGACTGCACAATGTAACCTTGAGAAATAATTTTTTCCTAATGGTCCTTTATGCTCTTAAATACTTTTTCTCCAGTAATTTGTTTATTTCTAGGAGCGCGTGATAGCCCGCGCGTGTGAATGTTTGTGCTCTTGAGCGTGTGTACGTTCATGCGTGGCGAGATTGTAAGTCATATGTCAGAAAATATTTAACCTAGTGTTATTGAATCTGGTGTAAATGGTTGAGTTGAGAGATTTGGGTGGCTCTGAACGAGGTATTGAGAGCCGATGAGGGTGAAATGAGATGAGAATGGAGCAGCGCTGGAATGCAAGGGCGGAGAAAACGGGAGATCCCGAGAAAACCCGCCGACCAACAGCATCGTCCGACACTATTTCCACTAGCGAAAATCCGGGAGTGACCTGGCCGGAGACTGAACCCGGTTCGCCTTGATGGGAGGCGAGCAGTTTAACCGCTCAGCCACCGCGGTCCTGGTGTAAGGGAGTTGGTGTTATGTGTTGATTTTCTCATTTTGAAAGCTGCAGTTTTTAAGCTATTCTAGTATATCCGAAGTAATGGACAAATATTTGAATCAAACTAATGTACACATTGACAACAATGAAATCCAGGTACATATGTTCTTTTTTGTAATAGTAGCAGGGTAGCGAAATAGGCTAAAGAGTTTCCGCCTAAGGCCGGGGCCACACTTTCCGTTTTGCCGGGTCCGGTCTGCGGGAAGGTCATATACCATTGATTTAAATGTGGGAGGCCACACCATCCTCCAAAACCGGTCCCGGCGGGAAGTGGCAGGACGATGTCTCCGATCGACAGGAAGGGAGGATGGCAGGACGTGAGACAAAAACACACGCGTTTCAATGCGTGCGTCCACGCTGTCCTGTCGCGCAGGCCCAGTTTCCCTTGTAGTCCGTAGTTTCGTATACGTTTTGGACGTAATGTTTGACACAGACAAATTTATACAGTTAATTGAAGAGCATCCTGATGTCTGGGACATGTCTTCAAAAATTATATGGACCGGAACGTACGGGATAAAAGTTGGGAGGACGTTGTGAAAGGAAAGTCCGCGACGTGGGACGAAATGGAGCTGCAAGAAAGACAACAACTAGGTAGGTAACATTGAATGTTATGTATGTTTGGTAATGTAGAATGGAATGTTTGAAATGTATCATAGAATCAACTGTAATAAGAAGGCCATGTATATACACGCACACTTGTAGTATATATGTATTTAATATGTCCTATCCATGAATTCATTCACTTACTAATGTATTTTTTATTCTAGTACTATATTACCATAAGAACATTTTCAATTAATTTTAATGGAATTATATGTTAATAACTTTTGAAGGTGTTGTAGGTGCAGATAAAAGCTTACAAACTTTTCTTTCTTACTTTAAAATTTTTTGTTAAAAGGGGAAAATATTGCATGATACTTATACTTTTATCTGGTTCCCACTTCACTGCCATGATATACACAGTATTAGATTAAAAACCTGAATGTAGTTACATAGAAATATTTCGTGAATATAGATGCGCATCGCTTTCATTTCTTTATACTGGAATTTAGTAACATATCAATACTGTTGAGAGAGTTAAATATTTTTCATGTGCGATGGACATAATACAATTTTTCGTACTTTTATAAATAATTATTTGACGTGGCTGTTCTTACTCACATATTTATTTTATCCATACCGTCCATTTTCTTGGACAAAAAATACGTAGACAACAAAAATTCTCATTAAAGTGTTTCTGACTTCATTTAATTACAGTTGCTGGCAACATTTTTGAAGTTAATTTCAGGTAACAATAAAAAACTCATTATTTTCAATTTTGTTGAAAAAAAAGTTTAAATAACCGTTTTACTCGGTTGTTCTTGCAAACAAAATTCAAGAATAAAAAGTACAAAATTACAAATAGTTTCAAAATATGAACTAGATTACTAATATTACACAACTGCTAAAACATTTATACAAACTACCCATCTAGGTTTTAGTTTCTAAAGATAACATCGTTGGAACTCAACTGCCCCATCGCCGACAAAATAATCGGCAAAAATGCCTCTTGACTGTTCTTTCTTCAATTTGTTGTTTACCAGTCCCAGCATTATTCATGTCCCCAAAAGGATAAGTTTGTGAGTCATCGGCATTAATACCGTCATGATTACGTACAAAGTTATGCAATATGCAAAAGGCCTTTACAATGTCATCAACAAAGTCAGGTTCCACAAGTATTGGAGTGTGAAAAATCCTGTTAGCCAAAAGTTCAAAAGCGCACTCTACTGAACGCCTACATCTTGATAGTCTATTGTTGAAAACACGCCGACGAGAAGTGAGATCGCGTGATGGGAAAGGTTGCAAATGATTTCTGTGAATTTTGAAGGCCTCATCTCTTACTAGCACAAAGGGTTGAGGCTGCTAGTTTGTTGTGTTTGGTAAATAACGGGTTCTGGAAGATTTAATGTTCTTGAATTTAATTTCTTCCCTTCCTTCCTTCTTCTTCTACCCTGTAGAATCTCCTTCTTTGCCGCACGCTCCAACGTCTATTGCTACAAAATGGAGAGTAGCATCTGCAACAGCCATTAATATAACATAAAAATATTTCTTGTAATTGTAGAACTGTGTGCCACGTTTCTTTGGATGCTGGCACCGGATGTGTTTACCGTCTACGGCACCGCAATTAAGAAAATTATTTTTCCAGAAAATAGTTTCGGCTATTTCCAGCCACATTTCTGCTGTTGGTTGAGGCGTTTACTTTTCTCTAAGGCAGGACCAGATAACTTGGCATGTTGAGAGTAGGATAGCTGCTATAGTGCTCTTGGAGATGTACAATTCAAGCTGCAATGCTGCAAAATTGGTCCTAGTCGCAAAATACCTGGGAAAAAAGTGATATCATTGTTTCAGGATTAATTCAATTATTTCATAGTGCTACAAATAACTGAAGATTTTTTGATCAACTGTTACTCTACACAAGAACAATTTTACAATTGCACAATGTTCAGTATAGTTTGTTCACAAATAAACTGTTTTAAAATAAATCAATTTTTAATCAAGTAGATTAAAAAATTCATTTCTAGTAAAAGCTCTGCAAATATTGTGAAATTATTCCTTTTTTTGAAAAACACAGTCTACATATTATGTAATATAAATATTATGTAAGTTTGGAGACTAATTACTGATATTTTTTTTAACATTCCAAGTCAAGTATAGATGAAAACACGTTATACAAAACTTACACATTGTTTATTAGTATTTTCTGTTTTTATTATAAAGATAAAACCTACATTGNGAAAACACGTTATACAAAACTTACACATTGTTTATTAGTATTTTCTGTTTTTATTATAAAGATAAAACCTACATTACTTGCTTATCAAAATATTATAATAATTTTAGTTCAAATTATTTAATAATTTCTACAAATAACAATATCAAGTAAGCTCTGATTCCATTTGTTTAATTTATACATTATGATAATGTGTTCTCTTAATTTTGTTGTTGCGGTGAAAAACTTGAAGAACAAATGGCGACATATAAGAGAGNCATTATGATAATGTGTTCTCTTAATTTTGTTGTTGCGGTGAAAAACTTGAAGAACAAATGGCGACATATAAGAGAGAGTTATTCCAAATAATAAATCGAGGGTAAAGCGGTGATCCTGTGACAAAGAGGAAGAAATATGTGTATGCTGATACACTAGCTTTCCTTCAACAAACTTTTGAAGGTGAGTTATAGTGCTTCAGAAAATATAAACAGGCTGTTTAAAATCTGAAATTATGTGCCTGTGTAACAAAGAATGCCTACTTTCAGCAAGAAATTAATTAAAGTATTAGTGATTCTTATTTTTTAATAATTTGGCATTCCTCAACTGCTTCTTATTCGTGATTTCTTACAGTTAGAAACAGATAAATTTAATTTTGGGCATGTAATTATGGACATTTTCTCAGACTAGTTCCCTTGGAATTTTAATGCAAATTTTACTTAGTTTGGAAGCAGCGCAGTGAAAACAAGCTAATGAATTGATTAATATTCATGATATTGTCTTAAGTAAAGAGCGAAATTTTTTTTTCAATAATTTGCAGTTCGGAAAGTTTTTTTTAATACATGTATTTTTTTTAGGACTTCCGGAAACATTGAAGACGATGAAGAGGGAGAGAATTATAAAGACGAGTGCAGCAGGAGAGGATATTTTCAATGTTTGTTGCAGTGGCAAAGAGCAGAATGGAAGTGAAAAATCTAATAAAGTAGGGAAGTATACTGCTACAAAATTATCCAAATCGGCGATTACCGAATTAAAAAAAAACAATTACTGTACAGTTTGGAAAAACACAGCACCTAAGAAAAAATATGCAGATCAAGCATTTCTGTTGTATCTGCCNACAATTACTGTACAGTTTGGAAAAACACAGCACCTAAGAAAAAATATGCAGATCAAGCATTTCTGTTGTATCTGCCCCCGAATGTCAAGAAACTGAGCGAAGAAGAAAAACTTTACTTTCGTTGCCATACCTTAGTTTTTTCGTGACTTGAACCAGAAAAAGAAACAGGCACATATTCAGGGAACATGGTCTTTCTCTCATAACCTTCTGTATCCTAATTTGCCAAGTCAGTTTCCGGCTTCGCAGCATTATTCACCACGTTCTCTACATGCCAGCAGGTCCTACATACCTATCAGCAGATCCCAGCACAATTTGTGTAAACAGACTTCAAGCCCTCACTCGTCACCTTCACCTCTCTCCAACAAATCTCGACTTCATTAGTTTCTCTATCTTCAGCCCCGTAACACCGGATCGATAAAATTACATCTTTTAGCACTCGGAGACTGTAATGATTTGATTTGGGTTTTTTTTTCTTAAGTATAACAACTTATAGCTGTGTAAAATCTTGGCTTCTGAAGGTAATAATTGTGTATTAAATTATATATTACATATTAAAAAAGGTATAATTGTTTAAAACTTACCTTAGTGTGTTTGTCAGTCCCATCTTCCGCACGTATTGGATTCCTCATGTTTGTTTTCTGCTTTGTTATACGCGATCGTATAATGTACATCAATTCATCAAAAGAAGACATCGACATTCGATAGTATTTAAAAAATTCGTTTTCGTGCTCCCGAATATTGCAATAATATTATGAATACCTGCTACTTTTTTCACGATCACTATGAAACGGATGAATCAAATACTGTCTCCGTATAGGTTCTTCAAGACAACCGACAAACAATTACTGTACAGTTTGGAAAAACACAGCACCTAAGAAAAAATATGCAGATCAAGCATTTCTGTTGTATCTGCTCCCGAATGTCAAGAAACTGAGCGAAGAAGAAAAACTTTACTTTCGTTGCCATACCTTAGTTTTTTCGTGACTTGAACGAGAAAAAGAAACAGGCACATATTCAGGGAACATGGTCTTTCTCTCATAACCTTCTGTATCCTAATTTGCCAAGTCAGTTTCCGGCTTCGCAGCATTATTCACCACTTGCCAGCAGGTCCTACATACCTATCAGCAGATCCCAGCACAATTTGTGTAAACAGACTTCAAGCCCTCACTCGTCACCTTCACCTCTCTCCAACAAATCTCGACTTCATTAGTTTCTCTATCTTCAGCCCCGTAACACCGGATCGATAAAATTACATCTTTTAGCACTCGGAGACTGTAATGATTTGATTTGGGTTTTTTTTTCTTAAGTATAACAACTTATAGCTGTGTAAAATCTTGGCTTCTGAAGGTAATAATTGTGTATTAAATTATATATTACATATTAAAAAAGGTATAATTGTTTAAAACTTACCTTAGTGTGTTTGTCAGTCCCATCTTCCGCACGTATTGGATTCCTCATGTTTGTTTTCTGCTTTGTTATACGCGATCGTATAATGTACATCAATTCATCAAAAGAAGACATCGACATTCGATAGTATTTAAAAAATTCGTTTTCGTGCACCCGAATATTGCAATAATATTATGAATACCTACTACTTTTTTCACGATCACTATGAAACGGATGAATCAAATACTGTCTCCGTATAGGTTCTTCAAGACAACCGACAANCTACTTTTTTCACGATCACTATGAAACGGATGAATCAAATACTGTCTCCGTATAGGTTCTTCAAGACAACCGACAAATTCTGATGCACAAACAACTGCTAGTTTAAAAAAAAATCGCGACTGCACCGCATAAATCCCTGACCTGAACTAAGGCTTGGATGTACGAAATCTCTCAACTCGATAAAATTATTTATAATTAAGAGGGTTATTCAGAAAGTAAGGTCCGAATCGCCGTAGCTAATCGAATGTCGCGCGAACATTGTAACGCGCATGCGCACCTACTCCCGGNGTCCGAATCGCCGTAGCTAATCGAATGTCGCGCGAACATTGTAACGCGCATGCGCACCTACTCCCGGCATGCCTTACTCGTCAAACGACGCCATTTGCATTGGTATTGTTGCAGTGTGCTGTTTACAGTGTCAGTTCAAAATGTTTAAAACAATTGATCAGCCCGCCGACTGTGAAATACCGTCAGTGATTCTGTTTTTGACAGCAAGGAACGTTTCAGCAGCGGAAGTTCATCGACAGATAAGTCAAGTGTATG
>NQII01011112.1:0-30180 GCA_002778355.1 Clitarchus hookeri
CATTTCCGTTATTGGCTACCGCCACATTTCATTTAAAGCATACAAGAATGATTGTGTAATATGATTTATGTTTATATTAATTACTTATGTAACCTAATGCCATGAAACTGCCATAATCATAGGTGGCCGAATATTAATGTGAGCCACTGTTCGTAGTGTGGGACAGTTACCGTACATTAGTATACAAATACGACCTGTTGAGGAGCGCTACCACGTGTGTATAAGGAAAAACTTCACCATAACAGTTTTCGTATCATTCCTAAACACTAGTGTCGTAAATTTCTGAACTATTTCTTAGAGTGTATGATGAAAATTTTCCATTTTAAAAGGAATACCGAGTCGAAATATTTCATTTTATAATGTTGTACATCCTGTTTGCAGTGCTGCACAACTCGGTAAAATAATGTAATTGTTTACATTACACACAACACACACACACACACACACACATAAATATATATATATATACATATATATACTAAATTAAAATATATACTTCTGAGTGACTAAATACTTGCCGTGCGATAGTTTTCGTCTTACTGATGTCAGAAGACTCTTGTATTTGATTAGCTGTTCGTATTTGAATGGCGTTTCGGCCGTATTGTGACGTGCTTGACGTAACTACGTGACTTTGGCATTAGCAAGAACTAACTACAGATCGATTTACTGCAAAACTGTACAAAGAACTGCATTGCATACCTAACCAATTTTAATACATAATTCATTTGTCAGGAAAACCGGATGCGTTATGGCAAATATTACAATTAATTATTCCCTAAGATTTTGAGTTAATACAAACAGAAATAAATAGTTAGGAACTGTCGAAACTTAGTTTAAAATTACTTGGCTTTAGTTACCTCCAAATGTTCATTGTAATCTACTTGCCCGTATTTTCTGTGTGTTGGTATTAAGTTATTTCCATATTTTTACATCTGTCACGGTTTTAATTAATCGATTAATATTTTAGGTTCACGAATAATTTTTATGCCATTATGATTGAAAACAAATTCACTTATTAATTTTTTAAATTTTATGTAACATACTGTTAACATCATTTTTTAGGTTTTGCAGGTAAACCTCGCGGATAACTCGTAACTAGGCATTTTTTTTATTAAGACCTTTTTGTCAATGCAATAAGAATTCGCTCCAATTTTAAGACATTAAATGACTACAAACGTTACTTGAGCTAATAAACTTAATTCTATAAAATTAATACACTGAAGCGCCAAAAAAACTGGTACACCTGCACGCAGAAATGCCGCAAGACGACGTGGCATGGACTTGACTAATGTCTGAAGGTATGCAGGAGGCAATTTACACAATGAATCCTGCAGGGCAGTCCACAAATCCAATATGCGCCAATTTGAGAACGGGGTGCACGTCTGTCACGTTTAATGATTCTCGTCAGTCGTCGTTTGTCCCGTTCTTTCACTATCTTGTTCCGGCCGCAGCGATGTCGAAGATGTGATGTTTTGCCGGATTCGCGACATTCACGGTACACTCGTGAAATGGTAGTACGCGAACATTCAAATGTTATCGCTACTTCGGAGATGCTATGTCCCATCTCTCGTGCACCGACTATAACCCCACGTTCAAACTCACTAAAATCTTGATAACCTGCCATTGTAGCAGCAGTAACCGATCTAGCTGCCGACCTCATCGCATTACTCTGATTGGTTCCATACTTCTGTTATTTGCATACGCACGCCTATACCAGTTTTTTTTTTTTTTTGGCTCTTCAGTGTATATGTGCTTTTTTTAGATAGTGGAAATTTTTTTATAATTTCTGTATTCTGTGTGCAGTAACTAGATAAAATTTAAAATCAATATGTACTCATTTCTGTATACTGTGCGCTGTAACTAGATAAAATTTAAAATAAGCATGTACTCGTAGTTAACTCGCGCTTACACAGCACACAGTGTATCAAGAGTCTATATCGTGTCTCCTGTGCAGAACCGAGGCAACAAAAAGTTAATGTGAGCGCTTTTCGACGTTATAAGAAAAACTTTGTGTGGGTATTGTTAATGTTCGCGACAGAGCTTAAATAGTTTTATTGTTCCGAAATTGCTTTAGTTATATTAAATACCTCTTGTTAACATATTTAGTTAATATTATATCTAGCAGTATAAGTAAATATATATTTGTATAGTGACCATTCATGTTATGGTATGTTTACTTACGACACTATTCNTATCTAGCAGTATAAGTAAATATATATTTGTATAGTGACCATTCATGTTATGGTATGTTTACTTACGACACTATTACATAGGTTTTATTCAGTTTTCCTTTAGCTACTTCCCTGGGTGGTATCTTCATGTTTTGAAATGAAGGTGAAGGAATGCCTCTTATTATTTAGCCTGAAATGATTCCAGAAAGTTTTACGATATGATTTNGTTTTGAAATGAAGGTGAAGGAATGCCTCTTATTATTTAGCCTGAAATGATTCCAGAAAGTTTTACGATATGATTTGTGTTCCTTTTTTTCAGATGTTAAAGTTTTGAAATATGGAGAATGTGACGAGATACCCAAGAATCATAAAAATGATAGCGAAGATTTTAATGTCGTGGAAGTGTAACGACTCCGCCGAAATGAACCAGAGGATCAGAAGATTTTCACTCAAATGTTGCGGCGTTATACTTGTGACTGACAAGTATATAGCACAGTGTATGAAGTTGAAAGTCATTGAAGATAAATAATTCATTATACGCTTCTAGTTCTTGTTTCATTTATAACAATACACACGTAGCTAGATCCTGCAGTCAGCTCGTTGGTATTTTCAATACTGGAAGTGAGACACACTTCAAAAGTTTTGCTCGCATCAAAAATCAAATATTAGTTAACACCTGCGTATTAAAAGGCTCCCTCTTTCAAATGCAGGACTCATTTTCAGGTTTCAGTTATTAGGTAGAGCCAATTTTACATATACACATGCGTAGCTCTGTATATAGTAGAAAGATAGGGTCAACGTAAGAATGAATAAGAATTTTTTTTCCAAATTCAAAATTAAGTTTTTCTAAGAAAAATGTTAAATTGTTTTGTCATACGAATAGTCAGTTGGTCTTTATTTATGTATAATAAAGTAAAAAATTTAATATAATTGTGTTATTACTGTTATTTCAGATATTGTTTGCACCAAGGCTTACAGTGACACTTCAGGACTGATTTTACTAACGGTCTTCGTAACACAAATTTTTCAGAAAGTCAGTATTTGTGTAGGTGTTAAGTTCAACTATAGTACTTATGTATATTATCGTGCTTTATAGTACACTTTTCTTGCGTACTTTCTGTCATGTATCATTTATTTTACGTCCAATAAATTTGTAAAATGCATATATTTCAGTAAGGTTTTTCTGTTTTGTTTTTATTATTTAGTCCGGAATTTACAAATGTGCCAATATGCTAATATTAGAATAGAACGTATAATAGTTGTTTTTCAGACCTACGTTTTTCTAAATACCGCTAATTCTTAAGACACGCGTCATTAAAATAAAGGTTTGTTATTCCAGCATTGTCTGTATTATGTAAACGACAACGATAATTTAAAAATCAACCTTATTGCTAAAAGAAAATAATGTGATTGCAAGTAATTTAACATAGAGGAGATAATATAATTTCTCTTTTATCTATTTTCTTGCTTTTGTTAACTTCATAATCTCTCTGATCAATGAGATCGTCGATGTCTGCTTGTAGCCTATGCTGCAACAATGACTCTAAAAGCGATAGCGCTTGGATCTCTATCTTCAGCAACCTCTGTTTTATTGCCTGCCGTGTGCATTCTAGTACACGGTGCTGTAAATTACACGTGTAAAAGGGTTGAATAATTCAAAAAAATATGTAATTCTCTTTACAGTTATCACCAGGACTATATAATTATTTAAATTCAAACTTATAACTATTTCGGTTTCGCAATGCATACAGTTAAACGAACATAAAATAAATCGTCTCAGACACAAACTAGGTTCCGTGTCTCGTAATTATTACCTTTATAAATAGTCAAATGGAAGAAAATGTAACGAAATGTATTATAGAAAAGAGTTAAAATGTTTTAAGATGACATAAATATATGATGAAACCACTTCAATCTAATAAAAATAATTGGCCACTTTAATGGATTGTCATTCAGGAAAGCATACATTGTGTCTGATAATGATAAAAGTATGCTAAAAATTCGTCCCAATATACAATCTCAAATATTATATGTGCCTTAATTTGAAACTTTATGCGCTTTAAGTGTAGAAAATCAGTATTTTAAAACATGATTGATCATGTCNTGCGTACTTTCTGTCATGTATCATTTATTTTACGTCCAATAAATTTGTAAAATGCATATATTTCAGTAAGGTTTTCTGTTTTGTTTTTATTATTTAGTCCGGAATTTACAAATGTGCCAATATGCTAATATTAGAATAGAACGTATAATACTTGTTTTTCAGACCTACGTTTTTGTAAATACCGCTAATTCTTAAGACACGCGTCATTAAAATAAAGGTTTGTTATTCCAGCATTGTCTGTATTATGTAAACGACAACGATAATTTAAAAATCAACCTTATTGCTAAAAGAAAATAATGTGATTGCAAGTAATTTAACATAGAGGAGATAATATAATTTCTCTTTTATCTATTTTCTTGCTTTTGTTAACTTCATAATCACTCTGATCAATGAGATCGTCGATGTCTGCATGTAGCCTATGCTGCAACAATGACTCTAAAAGCGATAGCGCTTGGATCTCTATCTTCAGCAACCTCTGTTTTATTGCCTGCCGTGTGCATTCTAGTACACGGTGCTGTAAATTACACGTGTAAAAGGGTTGAATATTTCAAAAAAATATGTAATTCTCTTTACAGTTATCACCAGGAGTATATAATTATTTAAATTCAAACTTATAACTATTTCGGTTTCGCAATGCATACAGTTAAACGAACACAAAATAAATCGTCTCAGACACAAACTAGGTTCCGTGTCTCGTAATTATTACCTCTATAAATAGTCAAATGGAAGAAAATGTAACGAAATGTATTATAGAAAAGAGTTAAAATGTTTTAAGATGACATAAATATCTGATGAAACCACTTCAATCTAATAATAATAATTGGCCACTTTAATGGATTGTCATTCAGGAAAGCATACATTGTGTCTGATAATGATAAAAGTATGCTAAAAATTCGTCCCAATATACAATCTCAAATAGTATATGTGCCTTAATTTGAAACTTTATGCGCTTTAAGTGTAGAAAATCAGTATTTTAAAACATGATTGATCATGTCATTAAAACAGTAAAAAGGTTTCCTTACTAAAAGTAGTAAACTATCAAATAATCACTTCTGACCAAATCTAAATAACATTAAAATTTACTAACACTGTAAAAAATACATGAATAAGCACATAGATGAATAAAATGCAATTAACTAAAGATTCAAGTTAAGGCGCGTACGTCGTGCGGGGATGCTACTGTCGTTATGCTATCGTGTACACATGCAGAACAGCATATGTGATGTGACATGATATGCATCATGCGTGAAAAATGAGTGATGGACATGCCGAAAATACGTCTGAATAAGCCGTATGAGATAATGACAGAGTTTGAGAGAGAAGCTCAATTAACTGCAATAATCGGGGTAATAGCACTATGAGAAACAGGGTTAACCGCTCACTGAACTATCATTTGTACAATTCTTACTAGCGTTGGTGCCATTGGTTACATGAATGTACACATTAATGGCGGACCAGTTCTGACCGAACCTTGCAAATAAGGAAGGTAACATTTGGATTATAGGTAAGATCGAATTGAGCCAGTGACTTTCNTGGTTACATGAATGTACACATTAATGGCGGACCAGTTCTGACCGAACCTTGCAAATAAGGAAGGTAACATTTGGATTATAGGTAAGATCGAATTGAGCCAGTGACTTTCTTTTTCACTTTACGACTACATGTGACCGCTTCACAAGGACATTGTATCTCTAAGCCTAGCACACACAAATCTGCTATCTCGACGTTCATTTGTGTTCTGTCAAAAACATCTCAACATAGTCATATTATATTTGCATTCGTTTAAGCAGAGAATAATCTGGAATTCNTTGTGTTCTGTCAAAAACATCTCAACATAGTCATATTATATTTGCATTCGTTTAAGCAGAGAATAATCTGGAATTCTACACACTGACGGCGAATTCTTTTTAGAGCCAAGTGCTATTATTGCAGGAACAAACGTAAGCGGTACAATCCCTGCCTCAAATTTACAGCACAGAACCCCAAATGCTAGCGTAACTGTATAANAGGAACAAACGTAAGCGGTACAATCCCTGCCTCAAATTTACAGCACAGAACCCCAAATGCTAGCGTAACTGTATAAGAAACAATCACTTTTTACAACCGTTGTTCACTGGTAGTGATGCGATGGTATGGAATGCACAGCGAGATACTGAAAACATTCTGCGGCTCCGCTTGTAAAGCCTGGGTCAAATGGGGCTTGTTTACGAGCCGGTGGATGCTGATAGTAATCGTTGACCAATGGAGCAAGAAATTTAAGTAGCGGCTGCATCCCATCAGTTAGTGAGTAATTTACCAGCAGGCTGTGACGAAACAAATGTTAAACTT
Source organism: Clitarchus hookeri (assembly GCA_002778355.1). NCBI lineage: Eukaryota > Metazoa > Arthropoda > Insecta > Phasmatodea > Phasmatidae > Clitarchus > Clitarchus hookeri. The sequence continues at coordinate 6,604 of NQII01011112.1, forward strand.
CACCAGTCACCAACCTATGATGTAAGACTTCTTAAGTTGCTTGCAGTGTGGCACCAGCCTTTTTGAAGCCATTAGTAGCCAACAGCGAATGTTTATATAGTATGTACACAAGTCGAGTGTTGTCTAGTAATATTGTATTTTGTGCTATTTCAAAGTGCGAATTGTTGTGACGGCAGTCAAGTGGACTGGCAAACTTTTGTGTACATACGAAAGGTATGTGAACCTGTGGAATGCATCTTGCCCTAAATATTTGTAAAGATGCGAATAACATAACTTCAGTATGATGGCAGACGGACGTTCAGCTCTCGTTGTCAAGTGAGTTTGGGATACATTAAAGAAATGAAGTATAGAGCATACATGATGTATGCAGAGGCAAACTGAACTATATTAAACAATCTACGAAAAGTGTTTCCGAGTGTAAGAATATCTTCAAATAAAAAACATATTGTTTGCGACAGCAAATACATCTCCACTANCGAAAAGTGTTTCCGAGTGTAAGAATATCTTCAAATAAAAAACATATTGTTTGCGACAGCAAATACATCTCCACTACATGTTTGTTGGAATAGTCTCATCATAAAATTTGGTAAGTAAAATGTTAATAGGACTGTTTCAGTTACATATCAGAAAATAAAAGTGTTGTTTTACTTGGTTCAAACTTAATTTCGATAAATTACAAATTACATCAAATAACGTACGAAATATATCTATANTAATTTCGATAAATTACAAATTACATCAAATAACGTACGAAATATATCTATATATATTGTTAAGGGGCCTCCCTAGTTGTCATTGTAAGCAGATGTCGCCATGGTAATTTTAAAAACAATAACTACGAAATATTTGAAAGTGAAAATTTTTTCACGACAGAAATTATAGTGGATATATCGTTGCGCTTAAATAAACTTGGTTATTGAAACCTAAATGTGGTCGCTGGAATGTGCCAGTCAGCAAAAATCGCTGTTAGTAGCCGTCTGATTACGATATTTTTTCTTCTATAAAACAGTGTTTTGAAAAAATACCTTCAACAATTTATCTTTTGTGAGGAGACTGCTGTATTAACACCCCATAGTCACCACTTTCTGAGGAAACAGAACTTCGCGAGCAGGAGGAAGGAATGGTTGTTTCGAGCACATGCAGAATTGTACCATCTGTGTAACTAGCGATCACATTGCGCGGCTTTTAAAATTCACCCCCACCCCCTTCAATAATCCCAACGAATCATGCTACAGTTTCTTAATTGTTCCAGTGGTGCAAATAAAACCAATCAATTAAAACTTCATTATTTCAAAATTGTCTGTAGCCATTAAAACGCAATATGTTTTATGTAAAGAACAATTTTTTTTTAAATAATGAAGTGCCAAACACATCACTTTCATCTCATCTCCATTGTGTAATGGTTTAATAAATTATTCTACGTACGCTATTTTATTTCTGCCTCTACCTACCTGCATTTTGGTGGTCAGTAAATTGTGTAAAGTCAGCTGTGGTTCATATAGAGCTGTGAGTTCTTGTTGCCATAGGAAGTCATTATCGTGAGCTGCTGGGTAGCGTTTTTTGCTAAGCTAGAATGATAACAGACCAATAAAACAAGCCAAGGGCTTTTATTTACGACATGTACTGTGGCGGCGTGCCATCTCTCACCGAGCGCCTACACTAAGGAATACCCGCGCCATATGCTGTTCCTACTACGTGAACTACGTGGACGATCATCGCTGATGTGGACGAGACTTACCTTGGTGTGAGCAACCCGTCAGACTGCTGTTCTGCCCTGCCGACGTGTCTGGCAGGCGGACTATAGTCATACTGGCGTGCCGGCCCACTGTCGGGCTTGTTCATCGCCTCGCTCCCCTCTCACCGGTTGGGAAGACACCAGGACTTCTGGCGGCGCGAGCAGCTTGTGACGTCACCATGGGGCGCTCTTTACAAAATTAATGTTAAAAAAACTTTCATAATGGGGTGCAGAAGAAATAAAAGGCTGGTTTTCGCCTTTATGATAAATCAGAGACATTAAGGAGGAGACTTACTGAGGGACTGTATCAGAAAGGAACTCGTTTCCTTAAGGAAGGTGGGTGGGGAAGGGGGACAACTGCTAATATCGGTTCATAAAGTTAAGTTTTGCCCTACTAGATTTTGTAATCACAATCAAAATGTCTCATTTGTGAGGGAATTGTTTGATTTATTCATGTGGTTTTAGTATATATGTTTGTATTTAACTTTTGGGGCTTTGAAAGTAAATTTTGTATTTACTTCACGACCGTTGGTGATCTGGTTGCACCTATTTTTGGGAATTATTCAAAATCTAATCTATAAAAAGTTATATTTTTCTCTCACTTGGTAAGCCCAAATTAATATCCTCTTTGAACCACACTACGGGAGTCCTCTATTTTGTGTTGGAAAAGAAGTTCCAGTATGTGGAATGTAGAGACGGCGTCACTGTATGCATGTGTTGACAAATTCCAGAATCGTTGCAACGTGTTGTAGGGTGAGCTATTCCAGTGCGGTCACCGTTTCGTGAATTTTGTCAGGCTATGTTGAGTCAGACAGATAACCCAGTAACTATTGCACGTTGCTGAATGAAAATATTAAAAATATTTCAACGCCCCGGAGAATCTATGCAAGATTTAGTGAGTGAAACTATTAGATGGTTTTTCCGTGCGATGAATCTAGTTTGGTCGAAATCATGGTTTTTAATCTTTTCTCCGAAAACAATAAGTCTTTAGCTTTTTCAACAAGACAGCAAACTTTACAGGACTTGCTAAAGCTAGTTATTCAAGTAGAATTGACTCTGGGAGATTGTAGTCGAAAAGGTAAAGGTCAACGGAAATGTCAAATTCGTTTTCGGTCAAATCATTCCACCGAAGTGTTTTTACCGAAAGGGAGAAGAAAATTCCGCACAGGAAAGTGATGCAAAAGAGGAAGTAAACCCGGGGAAAGAGGTACCGCAGGCAAATGGGGAACAGTTGGATGACACGAAAGAGAAAGAAAATACAAATTTAGATTCTCAAAAACCAGGAAAAACAGTGATCTGTTTCATATGCAGAAATACTAGACATTTTTGATTGACGTGTCCGTTGCTAGGAAAATCCATTGGCATGTGTGCCGTTACGAATACCAATTTAAACAATAATATTGGTTTGCTGTTTGTTCCGCTGACAATTGGTAATCTGCACATATCAGCATTAGTTGACTCTGGTGCATCTGCGTCCCGTATAAAACAGGAAATGCGTAGTAAAATTATGCGTGACACACCCATCGGAACTGTACAGCTTAAAATGGGAGATTCAGCAGTATTTTCTTAAGCAGACGGAGGTTTGATAAAATCAAATGATGTTCCGGTGATTATAATTAAAATTGAGGATTTTTCATGGAAATTACAATTTAGATAATTTGAAAATTTGTCGTATAATTGGGTACAGATTTCTAAAGCAGTACACACGCTTGTATTGATGTGGCGAGAAAAGTTTACGCTACTAGCTCCCTGTGATATACAGGATGGTTCGTACGGTACGAATTACCTCTCTGGCGCAGACTACGGGGGCCTTGGGTGTCGAGGGTTGAAATCTAGGGGCAATGCTTAATCTCCTTTCTCTCTTTGGCATAAGGGCAAAGCTTCATCGGGGGGCTAATTGTGGAGGCTGATTGTACTCTTTCTTACCCAGGTAGCTGTCGTCCTCTGCGACGGGGAGGGGCACGGGGTGCTATTGTTCATNCGAAAAGTGTTTCCGAGTGTAAGAATATCTTCAAATAAAAAACATATTGTTTGCGACAGCAAATACATCTCCACTTCATGTTTGTTGGAATAGTCTCATCATAAAATTTGGTAAGTAAAATGTTAATAGGACTGTTTCAGTTACATATCAGAAAATAAAAGTGTTGTTTTACTTGGTTCAAACTTAATTTCGATAAATTACAAATTACATCAAATAACGTGCGAAATATATCTACATATATTGTTAAGGGGCCTCCCTAGTTGTCATTGTAAGCAGATGTCGCCATGGTAATTTTAAAAACAATAACTACGAAATATTTGAAAGTGAAAATTTTTTCACGACAGAAATTATAGTGGATATATCGTTGCGCTTAAATAAACTTGGTTATTGAAACCTAAATGTGGTCGCTGGAATGTGCCAGTCAGCAAAAATCGCTGTTAGTAGCCGTCTGATTACGATATTTTTTCTTCTATAAAACAGTGTTTTGAAAAAATACCTTCAACAATTTATCTTTTGTGAGGAGACTGCTGTATTAACACCCCATAGTCACCACTTTCTGAGGAAACAGAACTTCGCGAGCAGGAGGAAGGAATGGTTGTTTCGAGCACATGCAGAATTGTACCATCTGTGTAACTAGCGATCACATTGCGCGGCTTTTAAAATTCACCCCCACCCCCTTCAATAATCCCAACGAATCATGCTACAGTTTCTAAATTGTTCCAGTGGTGCAAATAAAACCAATCAATTAAAACTTCATTATTTCAAAATAATCTGTAGCCATTAAAACGCAATATGTTTTAGGTAAAGAACTTTTTTTTTAAATAATGAAGTGCCAAACACATCACTTTCATCTCATCTCCATTGCGTAATGGTTTAATAAATTATTCTAAGTACGCTATTTTATTTCTGCCTCTACCTACTTGCATTTTGGTGGTCAGTAAATTGTGTAAAGTCATCTATGGTTCATATAGAGCTGTGAGTTCTTGTTGCCATAGGAAGTCATTATCGTGAGCGGCTGGGTAGCGTTTTTTGCTAAGCTACAATGATAACAGACCAATAAAACAAGCCAAGGGCTTTTATTTACGACATGTACTGTGACGGCGTGCCATCTCTCCCCCGAGCGCCTACACTAAGGAATACCCGCGCCATATGCTGTTCCTACTACGTGAACTACGTGGACGATCATCGCCGATGTGGACGAGGCTTACCTTGGTGTGGGCACCCCGTCAGACTGCTGTTCTGCCCTGCCGACGTGTCTGGCAGGCGGACTATAGTCATACTGGCGTGCCGGCCCGCTGTCGGGCTTGTTCATCGCCTCGCTCCCCTCTCCACGGTTGGGAAGACACCAAGACTTCTGGCGGCGCGAGCAGCTTGTGACGTCACCATGGGGCGCTCTATACAAAATTAATGTTAAAACAACTTTCAGAATGGGGTGCAGAAGAAATAAAAGGCTGGTGTTCGCCTTTATGATAAATCAGAGACATTAAGGAGGAGACTTACTGAGGGACTGTATCAGAACGGAACTCGTTTCCTTAAGGAAGGGGGGAGGGGACGGCTGCTAATGTGGGTTCATAAAGTTAAGTTTTGCCCTACTGGGTTTTGTAATCACATTCAAAATATCTCATTTGTGAGGGTATTGTTTGATTTATTCAAGTGGTTTTAATATATATTTTTGTATTCACTTTTGGGGCTTTGAAAGTAAATTTTATATTTATTTCATGACCGTTAGTGGTCTGGTTGCAACTGTTTTAGGGAATTATTCAAAAGGTAACTTATAAAACGTATTCTTTTTCTCTCACTTGGTAAACCGAAATTAATATCCTCTTTGAACCACACTACGGGAGGTCTCTATTTTGTGCTGGAAAAGAAGTTCCAGTATTTGGAATGTAGAGACGGCGTCATTGTATGCATGTGTTGACAAATTCCAGAATCGTTGCAACGTGTTGTAGGGCGAGCTATTCCACTGCGGTCACCGTTTCGTGAATTTTGTCAGGCTATGTTGAGTCAGACAGATACCCCAGTAACTATTGCACGTTGCTGAATGAAAATATTAAATAGGTTTAAACGCCCCGGAGAATCTATGCAAGATTTAGTGAGTGAAACTATTAGATGGGTAGAAGTGTTGGTTTTTCCGTGCGATGAATCTAGTTTGGTCGAAATAATGAATTTTAATCTTTTCTCCGAAAACAATAAGTCTTTAGCTTTTTCAACAAGACAGCAAACTTTACAGGACTTGCTAAAGCTAGTTATTCAAGTATAATTGACTCTGGGAGATTGTAGTCGAAAAGAAAAAGGTCAACGGAAATGTCAAATTCGTTTTCGGTCAAATCATTCCACCGAAGTGTTTTTACCGAAAGGGAGAAGAAAATTCCGCTCAAGGAATTGATGCAAAAGAGGCAGTAAACCCGGGGAAAGAGGTACCGCAGGCAAATGGGGAACAGTTGGATGACACGAAAGAGACAGAAAATACAAATTTAGATTCTCAAAACCACGAAAAACAGTGATCTGTTTCATATGCAGAAATACTAGACATTTTTGATTGACGTGTCCGTTGCTAGGAAAATCCATTGGCATGTGTGCCGTTACGAATACCAATTTGAACAATAATATTGGTTTGCTGTTTGTTCCGCTGACAATTGGTAATCTGCAAATATCAGCATTAGTTGACTCTCGTGCATCTGCGTCCCGTATAAAACAGGAAATGCGTAGTAAAATTATGCGTGACACACTCATCGGAACTGTACAGCTTAAAAGGGGAGAGTCAGCAGTATTATCTTAAGCAGACGGAGGTTTGATAAAATCAAATGATGTTCCGGTGATTATAATTAAAATTGACGATTTTTCATTTAAATTACAATTTAGATAATTTGAAAATTTGTCGTATAATTGGGTACAGATTTCTAAAGCAGTACACACGCTTGTATTGATGTGGCGAGAAAAGTTTACGCTACTAGCTCCCTGTGATATACAGGATGGTTCGTACGGTACGAATTACCTCTCTGGCGCAGACTACGGGGGCCCTTGGGTGTCGAGGGTTGAAATCTAGGGGCGATGTTTAATCTCCTTTCTCTCTTTGGCATAAGGACAAAGCTTCATCTGGGGGCTAATTGTGGCGGCTGATTGTACTCTTTCTTACCCAGGTAGCTGTCGTCCTCTGCGACGTGGAGGGGCACGGGGTGCTATTGTTCATNGGCTGATTGTACTCTTTCTTACCCAGGTAGCTGTCGTCCTCTGCGACGTGGAGGGGCACGGGGTGCTATTGTTCATACCAGGGGAGAGGTGGGTCTGCGACTGATGGCGGCTGCGGTGCGGGTGGTATCTTGAGGGGGTGATCTCTCCTTCGTATGATTATGGGGAGGGGGGAGGAATAATGTGATCTCTAAGTGGTGTTAATAAAGAAGGTTTTATTTGGCGAAAATATAGACACACAGTCCAAGTCCGTACCCAGTAAGTTGGGGACCTTAAGGGCGGATCTGGGGACTCAAAGGCTCCTTACGTTCCTTGAGTGACGAACGCTGGCACTTAGCTGTATAGGGGTGTTTTCGGCGTCAGGTTGAGGTCCGGTCAACTGGACGGCCCTTCACAGGCTCTCGGCAGGGTAACCTCGGCGTGGTGTACACAGCTGGCGTCCTTCTTCGGGGCAGACTCTTGAGCGACACTTGGTCTCGGCTGGAAGAATCCTTCGGGGCTGGAGGAGGGCTCTAGTAGGCGATCTCTCCCTTTTGGTCACAGGTATCCACTTAGTTCTGGGCGGCGTGTCGCCGCATATATCCTCGTGTTGAGCTTCGCACGTCGTCACCGTGCACGCGGAGTCCGACCTCCTTCCTTAACTCGCTCGCCGCATGGCTGTCTCCTTGTTGCCGGGTCGGCCGGCCTCGCGGTAATGTGCCTACCGGGGCTACTATGACGCGACAGGTTGCCTCGCCGCCCGCTCAGGCGCGGAACATACGGACTCGTGTGCAGTTCTCTCGTCGGTAATGCTAGTTGAAGATGGTGAGGGTATGACAGCGGCACTTTAGAATAAAAGCAGTATGCGGCACGCGTCAAAGTGNTAATGCTAGTTGAAGATGGTGAGGGTATGACAGCGGCACTTTAGAATAAAAGCAGTATGCGGCACGCGTCAAAGTGATCAGATTTATTTTTCCAGCTGAGGCTGTAATTTCTTTGCAAAATAAGCCGTAAAATTGTCGCAAAATTCGGTTGTTACAGTACACTGAAATGGTAGCCAAAGAATTGGAAAAACTGAAAACCGAGTTTAGCGAAGTGATTACGTCTAAATTGTTGCATTGCAAACATTTTCCTACAGTGTTAAAATTAATAGATAGGGAACCTGTAGTGTCCGTGCGATACCGCGTGTCTGCGCCGAAAATGCTAATGTTTAACCAGTTGGTAAATGAGTTGCAAGAACAGGGAAATGTAGATGATTCCACTTGCCCGTACGCCAGTCCCTCATTTTTATTTTGAAAAAATAAAAAACATCGGTACAATATTGTTTGATATGCGGCTATAGAAAGGTTAATCAAAAATTGTACGTGGATTCAGATTCGGTTCATGTCATGGAAACAGTTTTTCAACATCTGGAGAAACCTAAATATTTCACAATGTTGGACTTGAATTCTGTTTTCTTACAATGTGAATTGCTTCCTAATTGTAGGCAGCCGTTAGCTATTTGTACACCGTGGGGTTCGTACCAGTGGACATTTTTGCCCATGGGCGTTAATTACGGCCCTCAAGCTATGTCAAGAGTATTGAACCACGTGTCAAGGCGGTTGTTTATTTTTTTGTATTTACGTATATTGATGACGTACGTATTTATAGTAACACGTTGGAAGACCACCTCAAACACCCACGGATAGTGTTAGAGGCCTTAAGGAAGTCTGGCCTAATGGTAAATCCATAGAAAATCATTTGGGCAGAACAGCACGTACGGTACCTAGGTTATATTTTTTCTAAGGGGAATTTTCGTGCTGACCCCAAAAAAATTAATAAATTTTCGTCAGCCTAAAAATCTGCATGGCGTAAAAATATTTATAGGAATGGTTGCGTTCTACAGTAAATATATTTCAAATTTATCAGAAATGACAGAACTTTTGAATTGGTTGAAAATAAAAAATTTATATTTTGTATGGAATTTAGAGCAACAGAGAAGAACGTTGAGCTAATCCTCCCATTCTGCATTTTCCGTATCTCAGCAAAGAAGTTTTTTTTTTTTTTTTGCATTGTGATGCAAGTTCCGTCGCCGTTGGGGCGTGTTTGAGTCAAAAGAAACATAGTAATTTTATTCCGATAGCACACGCCAGTAAATTGTTAACTCAGGCGAAACGGAAATTTACTATTTATGAGAAGGGGTGTTTAAGTTTTTTATGGACTATGGAAATATTTGTGGATTATTTAGATTATGCTTAGTTTAATTTATTTACGGATAATCAAGCCCTGAGTTGGTTGTTAAAATCACAACAACCAGCAGGTTGTTTAGCGCGGTGGCTAGTTCGCCTCACGTGATTTAAGTGTAATGTACAACACATAAAGGGGATAGACAACTCCGTTGCCGATGCGTTGTTGCGTATGTATTGGCAGGACTTAAGCCCTTGTAAAAAATGGGGCTTTGGTACACAGTCAGCTGACTGAAGTGTTCCCGACAGTATAAATGTTTTAGAAATAAACACGTTGCAAAAGTTTCCCAGTGCGTTTACAGAAATAAAAGAACATCAAAATTCTGATAATGAATGTAAACAGATGTTGTCTGAAATTAAAAATGGGAATTTTGGTTACGTTGTACGTAAAGGATTTCTGGGAGAATCGACAAAAAAGGGTAAATTTAGCGTTTTCGTGCCGGATCAAGTACTATAACGAATCATTTTACGGTGGACATGTAGAATGGGACAAAACAATTGCCCGTGTGTTAGAACTTTTTACGTGGCCCGGAGTACGTAATGACCTTGAAAATTGGGTTAAGTGTTGCGTTGCATGCCAACAAGCGAAACCTATAAATCAAAAACCCGAGGGACAATATGCTGGCACGGTGGCACCGTTTCCTTGGGAGTGTGTTTATTTGAACGTTATTGGTCCGTTTCCCAGAAGTACCGCTGGATATTTATATGTACTGGTTACGATATACAGTTTTAGTACATTTTGTTTATTTTTTCTATTATGAACTATACAAGCCGGAGAAATATGTAAGGTAGTTATGCCGAATATATATATTAATAATCATTTATATTTTTTAAAAATATTAGTTTGCCATTCCAGTTAAAGATAAATCTGGTGATAATGTTATAAAGGCTTTCGAATCAATTTTCAAAACAGGAACACCAACCAATTTAAAAACAGATAATGGTCCGGAATATTATAATTACAATTTAAAGAACTAATAAAAATATGCAATATAATTATTATTAATCTTTATCAGAACTTAAAGCTTGTGTTGTTGAAAGATTTAATAGAACGTTAAAAAATTTAATGTGGAAAAAATTTGCTTTGAATGGTAACTATAAATGGAGGGAAATCTTATTTATATTCACCCCAGTGCTTCTAATCACCCGGTTTTACTGGTCCAACCCTACGCCATCACTCACCCTCCCCTTCCCCTTTCTTTTGGACTTCCTTGAAAAATTTCAAAGTTCCACTACACTAATGTCGCTTAGGCTCTACATCACCTAAAACGGTACCCTAACAAGCAAAGGGTCAACCATAGAACACCTCATAAAGGGGCAAGGGAACACGTCAGCCAACCAAAACACACCTCCCAGAGGGACAGATGATAGGGGAAGATCATTTTCTCAGCTTAAAAGATGCCACCACTTTGTGTCCCATTCCCCGCACCCTTACCAAGGTTAATCAAATGTCCCTTATGCCACTATTGACTATCTACCATGCTAGAACTCTTTAACTCCCACTTATGGCAGAACATCATGTAAGCATTGAATTATAAGAAAATTAATATTTTTTTTGGTCCACCATTTGGGAAGATAGAATTAGATGAAAAAATTAACACTTTAAACATTATATTTAGAAATCTACTAAACCATTCCCCACCAAATTTTGCAGTTAATAAATTCTATGGTAGGCCATGTAAACGTATGCAAATAAATTTTAATGGCCACTTATTTTCAAAATGGCTGCCATACAAATTATTTTGGTTTGTTTTCTATATCTACCTGTGGCAGGCCATTTTTAGTCTTGCCTAAAGTAAATATAACGTGTCATTTAAATATTACTTTTGTTAGAATTGTTTTAGAAAATCGATTCTAACTTCCATTTATTTGTAATAATTAGCATAGTGTGATCTGTGTTGGTAAAAATGATAAGTAAATAGTTTCAACTTCAATATTATATTTTAGAGAAGATGCGGAAAACAGAAAAGTGCCATAATTGATGACGTCATGAAGGGTGAAGGGCCGCATTCTGTGCCTTTCTCGAGACAGGAAAAAAAGGTCAGCTTCGCAGTTGTGTGGTGAAAAATCTACACGCCCAGAAGGCGGGGTAAACACAGGACCCCTACAGGGATATTACACTTTGACGCGTGCCGCATACTGCTTTTATTCTAAAGTGCCGCTGTCATACCCTCACCATCTTCAACTAGCATTACCGACGAGAGAACTGCACACGAGTCCGTATGTTCCGCGCCTGAGCGGGCGGCGAGGCAACCTGTCGCGTCATAGTAGCCCCGGTAGGCACATTACCGCGAGGCCGGCCGACCCGGCAACAAGGAGACAGCCATGCGGCGAGCGAGTTAAGGAAGGAGGTCGGACTCCGCGTGCACGGTGACGACGTGCGAAGCTCAACACGAGGATATATGCGGCGACACGCCGCCCAGAACTGACGGGATGCCTGTGACCAAAAGGGAGAGATCGCCTACTAGAGCCCTCCTCCAGCCCCGAAGGATGCATCCAGCATCAAAAGCAAAAAAATTGGCTCACCTGCCTAACATCGTGTAGGGCCCCCACGATCACTCAGTAGTGACGCAAGACAACGTGGCATGGACATGACTAATGTCTGTAGGTATGCAGGAGGCAATTCGCACCATGAATCCTCCAGGGCAGTCCACAAATCCACAGGAGTGTGATGCAGTGGAGATTGCTTCTGAACAGCACGTTGCAAAGCATCCCAGATATGATCAACAATGTTCATGTCTGGTAATTTAGGTGGCCAATGGAAGTGTCTAAAGTAAGAAGATTATTCCTGGAGCCACTCGGTAGCAACTCTCTACGTGGGGGGTGTCGCATTGTCCTGCTGGAATTGTCCACGTCTGTCGGAATGCACAATGGACATGAATGGGTGCAGGCGATCGGACAGGATGCTTACGTATCTGTCACCTGTCAGAGTACTATCTAGACGTATCAGGGGTCCCATTTCACGCCAACTGCACACGCCCCATACCATGACAGAGCCTCCACCAGCTTTAACAGTCTCCTGTTGACATGTTGGGTCCATGGATTTATGGGGATGTCTCCATACCCGTAAAAGTCCATCCGCCCGATACAAATGGAAACGAGACTCGTCAGACCAGGCAACGTGTGTATCCAGTCATCAAAAGTCCAATAGCGGTGTTGGCGGGCCCAGGCGAGGCGTAAAGCTTTGTGTCGTGCAGTCAACAACGATACACGAGTGGGCCTTCGACTCTGAAAGCCCATATATATGATCGTCCGTTGAATAGTTCGCACACTGGCACTTGTTGATGCCCCAGCATTGAAATCTGCGGCAATTTGAATAAGGGTTTCACGTCTGTCACGTTTGATGATTCTCGTCAGTTGTCGTTTGTCCCGTTCGTTCACGGTCATTTTCCGGCCGCAGCGATGTCGAAGATTTGATGTTTTACCGGATTCCCGATATTCACGGTACACTCGTGAAATGGTCGTAGGCGAAAATCCAAATTTTACCGCTTCCTCGGAGATGCTATGTCCCATCTCTCGTGCACCGACTATAACACCACGTTCAAGCTCACTTAAATCTTGATAACCTGCCATTGTAGCAGCAGTAACCGATCTAGCAACTTTGCCAGACTCTTGTTGTCTTANTGGCGCTGCCGACCGCATCGCGTTACTCTGATTGGTTCCGTACCTCTGTTATTTGCATACGCACGCCTATACCAGTTTTTTTGGCTCTCCAGCGTATAATATAATAAGTACTCGAACAATAAAATCTCGTTTTAGCTTTAAATTACAATTTTAAAAATCATTATTTTGAATATAATAAGTATGAGATATTCTAAAATTGAATACATGTATAGTTTTCCTTCTTCTACTAGTGGTGCGAAACTTCCCGCGAGAGAGAAAGGGAGAGAGCGACAAGCTCCGCTCCACCTATTCTTAATCGGACGGAAATAAAACACCATGTCACTAGGGCCTATGCGCCATAATTTGCGCTAGTAATTTTAACTGTAACAATGACATATGTTTCCTTCGGTGCTGCCTAAAAATTTTAATTTATCAATAGGCAATGTATAATTTATAAATAGCATACCAAAATCTATGTTAAAATAATATTTTAACTGTGAACTATTTCATACTGGCCATTGCCATCACATCGCTGCTCTCGCTGTTTTCTATTTGTATTTAATACGAACTAAATATTAAAATCTTAAGAAGATTCTAAGTAAATGTTTAATTTATTTAATATTAAATTACTTTAAATTTTGTCACAATGTTATAAATTTATGGTATACAATTTATTTTTTAAAAAAAGTTTGACATGTTACTCCTAGGCCTGGGAGATTTTTCATAGGTTCGTTTCAAAACATCCGAAGTAACTGTGAATTGACTATACCGCCAAATTTTGCAAACTTGTTTCAATACGGAAGGAGGTTAAAAGTGATATGTTTTAAGTAGGCCAGGCACTTATTTACAAAATGGTGACAATGCAATCTTTTTTGAGTATATTATATCTACGAATATACGAAATAAATGTCAACTTAAATTTGTATGCTGGCAGTACATATCAAAACCATAAAATTTGTATGTACAGAGGCTTACAAAATTAAGTTTTTATTTCATAGTTTAGGAAACAATTAACCTAGTCCCACAAAATATGGCGATGAAGTTGTACTGTGGTAGGCCAAATTATATTTAAGTGTGCCAGGCGCTTATTTTCAAAATGGTGGCTATAATAACGCTTTAGCTTAGTGTGCTATATCAACGAAGATATATAAAGAGTATTAACTTAATTTTATATACTGTATCTAAGGCAACCATAGAATGTGCTAATACATGTCTCTTTGTCCTCCATTTACAAAGATCGTCACATGAAACTATAAGGGTTTTATGACATATATTGAATGCCAATTAACCGATTACCACCAAAGTTTACATGGAAATAGTCCAACAGTAGGATATGTGAACTAACATGTTTTAGGTGAGGTAAGCCTTTTTTATGGCTTTGATGTAAATAATTTAGGTTTGTACATTATATCCATCAAACAATTCTTCAAAGTTTAACCCAATTTTTTACACCATCGGTATTCATTAGTAGCATCAATTATGTATACAGAGATCCTCTTTTTCCAGCTTTTCTTTAAAATATTGCCAGGTGAGATGATTGAATATTTTGCCATATTTCCAGAACAATTGAAATAATTTCCAACAACTCTTACACAACATTAGTGAAGTCCATGTAAACTTACACGATTTAGGTAGGGTCAGACATGATTTTCAAAATGGCGACTACATTAATATTTAAGAAATTTTGTAATATAAATTTAAAATTTTCACCAAATTCAATCAAAATTTTTATCTATTATAACCATAGTATACAGCAACTTTTTTTTTTTTTAATTTTTGTAAGAAATCGACAGATATAAGAAAGTAATTTTTGGTGTTGTTTTCTCGGAAAACAATCATCCGATTTCCACCAAATTCTTCACACAGGAAACGCTATGGTAGGCCATGTAATCGTATGTGTTTCAAGTGGCTCAGACACTTATTTTCTAATGATGGCCTTGTAAATACTTTAAGTTAGTAACCCCTATCACTCAAAACATTAAACTGATTATATCCGAAGTTGATGCTTCGAAACTGGCCTCTGGAATGCAGTTGATGCTTCTGGTAGCTTATGGTAAGAGGTGTTTTTGGTTCGAGTCCCGGTTAAGACAGGTGTGTTTTTGTAATTGTCTCACTACTGTTGCATATGTGCCTGGTTTAATCTATAATTGTATTGCTGTCAACGAGACGTTATGGCTTACTTACCATCTAAGCTTTTCATGACTTCATTAAAAGTAATTTGCACCCATGTAAATGAAAGTAGGGTCATTAGTTATATCAGTATCATATCGTTTTTTCGTTGCAAGAAGTATGACTTTTCTTGTGGTGTTAATAACTTTTTCAGTGGGTTCACAACTTTAAGTCACTTCATGTAAGTGAAGCTCTTAATTCATAGGCTTTAGAGACAGAACATGTGCATTTTTAGCCTTAAACCCAGAGTAGCTTATAAATTGTGCCATAGGACGTATGGCTTATAAATGCCGTATTCCATTTATTTCCTTCCCACGGGGGATATTTCCTGTTCAGCCTTTTACCTGTTTATAAGTCAATTAGAGGCTGCAATACTATACTTGCTGACTTATTAATGAGTCAGTGAATCTGGGAAATGGCAGTTGCTAAAACCAAACGAAAATATTTTGTTGAACATCGAGAATTTTCAAACGCAACAAGAAAGCAAACTTCTGTTCTTAATAAGAACTTGAAATATGATGCAGTTAGGAATTCTCGATCAAAACATTGAATATTTTGTATTAACTTGCAATATGTGTGCCCGTATAAAATTGCAAACTGCATTATTTACCTCACACGTGTATTCCCAATATTTGTTGTTAAATTTTCTGTGGAGTACATATTAACTGTTGTTATACCGATGTAAAACAATAGCCGCGCATGAGTCACGTCATTTTCCTCTAACACTGCTCATTTATTCTGACATTTACACTGGAGTGACGGGAAGGTGAATGCGGTGACCAATAGCTCACAGTATTTTGCGGCGGTGTCGAAACAACGGCCTCTCATTTTGCAAGGCTGCGTGATAGCTGCATTGTGATCAGACACGGCGTCCTTGGGAGGTGCTACCATCCTAACGGTGTGCATCTTCTTCATTCGAAGCTGGAGTGCCATCCCTTCGAGACCGACATCTGCTCAGCACTGTCTCCGAGAAACATTCATCATGAGACAGGTAACTTGATCCATAGATAGCGACTGCACACATTTGTCGTTAAATAAGGCCATAAATGAGACGAGTAGAAATTATAAGGTTTTTTTTTCGATTGTGACAGACAACTAACTGTGCACTTTAATCATGAGAGTTAAATATCACATTACCTAAATATTTTGCGAATATCTGTGTTCTGTTACTACGTTCATAAGCAAAAATTCTAACATTATCTCTTGTAGACTTAAAATCACATTCTTCTGTATAAAACAACCATTAAGGAAGATGGTTTCCGGTCGTTAGTTTATGACCACGATACAATTTTGGCCGTTCTTGTCACATCATGATAAACCCCCAATGCACTGTGAAACGCACGCTACATAAACACAACTATGTCTCATGTTAGTGCTTGAAATCCGGGTTTTGGGGTATAACTTTTCTTGTGATGGTAAGAAAGTTAAATAACAATTATGGACATTTATATTTAATTGAACTATAAAAGCATTTTTACGAGAAACATTCTCGCGTACATCATATTTAATAAAATAAATAGTTTCTCTGCTATTTAATTGTTTGAAAACAAATTGAACATTATTATTTTTTATATCTGTAAAAATAAACTAAAAATTAAATTATTTGTGAATTTTGTAATTTTTATATACAGTACAAATTTCATTGAAAAAAAAAACTAATTTCAAATTTAGGCGTTCCACATTGTGTGGCATCACGGTACTTATTTTATACAACAGAGAGTAGCGTAAGAAATTCCCGAAACGAAAATGATTTTGTTAATTGCGGGAATAAATATATAAATCACGGTACGACATAAAAAACGTTTCCAGATTATTTTGTAACTAATATCGCTGAAGATTAATTTTAAATTTATGTGGTAGATTTTTAAACAAAGTGCATCTCCAGCGTAACAAATTGCTTTCAAATGATAACCGTTAATTAAATATGACACTTGGTCTTAAATCTTTATATTTTAAATATAATATACCATGTCGTGATTCATTTTTAACCTAATTGCATTTCTTACAGCCGATGTAAGTGGTGGCTTGTGAGCACCAAAGTAGATTAAGTGCTTTAAACAAAGAGAAGGAATAGAATTTGAAGTTTATTGAGTTGGGAAGGGGTTGCTGCTGTCAGGAGTGTATCACTAGCAAAAAAAAAAATTTCTAATACATCAGGCAGTTATCTTCCACAAATAACACCGGATCACGATAAATATTATATTGCACTTAAAATTAAAATATGTAACAATATTACACAGGACAAATGCTTGCTCAAACAACATGTTAGTATAAAGATAATTTTGATACAAAACGACGACATTCAGTACACATTCACTCGGAAAATTCAAATTAATGAATGACAGTTATCGATACATTTTATTGGAGCAAGCTCTACATAGTAACACCGGTGGAAAATACATCGTAGGGCTGCGGTACATTCTCAGACTGTTTTTTAAATTTTCCTAGTTTTTTAAAGGCTTTGTTAAAACGAGATGCAATGAGCTACCAGGAACGCTTTAAAGTGCACGCACGAAAGCTAAATGCACATCAATTCAAGTGCTTATGCAACATTTATAGTAATTGATAACACACAAACTGTTTCGAGTTATTACTTGTTTAACGGACAGACCACATTTCCGAGAAGTGTCCGGTTTGTGAAAGTTGTGTTAATTAAATAACGTTTAACGAAAAAGAATAATTTTAGCAGGATAAGTTAGGTTCCTTGGTATGGCAGAAACACCTACATTTCGTGTAGTAACTTAAAAAGTGTGCTTCGTAGAGAAAATAATATGGGACAACATTGTTGGAAACTAAATTATTTACAATAAAGTTCTCTACAAAATTTCCCTCAGCTCAGACCGTTTCCAAATATTTCCGCAAATTAATATTTAGCACCGATTTTTTATGAGTCCATTAATCTTAAAAATACGAAATTTTTTGGCTAATCACCTTGTTGTAATTTTCCAGTTCTGCGCTACTGAGGCGAAGCGGCTAGATTATATCAACGATGATGATTGTTGTTTATTTTAATGACGCTTAATCCCTCAATGAAAGACTACCCTGAGAACCACTTTCTGTCTTAAAATTTATTGAATAGTTGGGTGAAATTATGATTCACCCCTAAATTACACACTAAGTAAATTAATTCTAATTTGAAACTTTATGTGAAGCAGTGCATAAAACGCATCCATAACGTGCTGCGAGTGGCCTATATTGTACAGACAAAACATTTATTTAGCATCAAGTACATAGGTATTTGAGAAGGTGCTGGAAAAATGAAATTCATCTAGAAGAAGTATTAACGAATTAGCAAAATANTATTGTACAGACAAAACATTTATTTAGCGTCAAGTACATAGGTATTTGAGAAGGTGCTGGAAAAATGAAATTCATCTAGAAGAAGTATTAACGAATTACCAAAATATAAATTATCTTTATTCAGTGATGAGAAAATTTTCAATTCTATAAAGCTGTGTAGGTATATATATTTTAATTAGTTGCTTGTACACTGAAGAGCCAAAAAAAACTGGTATACATACCTAATATCATGTAGGGCCCCCGCGAGCCCGCAGAATTGCCGCAAGACAACATGGCATGGACTTGACTAATGTCTGAAGGTATGTAGGAGGCAATTTACACCATGAATCCTGCAGGGCAGTGCGAGGTGGTGGAAATCTCTTCTGAACAGCACGTTGCAAGGCATCCCAGATATGCTCAATAATGTTCATGTCTGGTAATTTAGGTGGCCAATGGAAGTGTCTAAAGTCAGAAGAGTGTTCCTGGAGCCACTTGGTAGCAACTCTCGACGTGTGGGGTGTCGCATTGTCCTTCTGGAATTGTCCACATCCGTCGGAATGCACAATGGACATGAATGGGCCCAGGTGATGCGTGAAGTTTTGTGTCGTGCAGTCAACAACGGTAAACGAGCGGGCCTTCGGCTCCGAAAGCCCATATAAATGATGGTTCATTGAATAGTTCGCACGCTGGCACTTGTTGATGCCCCAGCATTGAAATCTGTGCCCATTTGAGAAAGGGTTGCACGTCTGTCACGTTTAATGATTCTCGTCAGTCGTCGTTTGTCCTGTTCGTTCACGATCATTTTCCGGCCGCAGTGATGTCGAAGATTTGATGTTTTGTCGGATTCCCGATATTCACGGTACACTCGTGAAATGGCCGTACGCGAAAATCCAAATTTTATCGCTACCTCAGAGAGGCTATGTCCCATCTCTCATGCGCCAACTATAACACCACGTTCAAACTTACTGAAATCTTGTTAACCTGCAATTGTAGCAGCAGTAACCGATCTAGCAATTTTGCCAGACGCTTGTTATCTTATATAGGCGCTGCTGACCGCATCGCGTTACTCTGATTGGTTCCATACGTCTGTTGTTTGCATACGCACGCTTATACCAGTTTTTTGGCTCTCCAGTGTATAATCAAAACGTATTCTGTCTTATATTGCCCAATTTAACTTCATATCTACTCAAAAACACTACATATGATTATTAACAAAGTTTACCATACCCCTGGGGCCGATGAAATATGGCATCCTGAAATTTGCATCGATGCCGCTTGTGCCAGTAATGACAGTTGAAATTAAATATACCAGACGCAAGACGTCCCTGCCTATCAACTCCATTTCCCTTTTCAGTTTTTCTGGAGCCAATAAGATATTTCGTAACATGGTCGTTCGGAAATCATCGGTAGCCATCAGAAGTACTCGGGTCTGCTTCAACTAACAGCTGTGGGCACCATTAGTTGTGACGTCACGCCAATCTGCTGGTTCCAAACAACTGTTTGTTACATTGAATAGCTTTGCGAGTGCTATATGAAGTCGCCAGTTGTTCTGCATTTCCTCTATATTTGTGTTATTCTTGTGTTTGTTAAATGTGAATTTGGCATTAAAACCCGTCTTAGCAACTACCAACTATTGTTGATTTATTCGGTGACGTATAGAATTAATATTAATGGGTGAAAATGCGTACGAGCTGGGCCATGCGAGTCCAGAGGTGCACAATCCTGAAAGTAATAGTGTTTAGTGTACTCGTATATACCGTGGATGAATACATGAAACATAAGTATTGTGTGATTATGGTGTGCATAGTGATATGTTATTAACGTAAGTTTGTAAAAGAACAATTGCAGTTTGTTTAATTTTTGAAAGTACGTTTGCGATTACTAACATGCCATGCATATAGCATGTAAGTTGTGGACTCGTTAGAGGTACAAGGACTATTATAAAACCACAGATACGTATTTTTCTAGTTGCCGATTTGTTGTTTTAGTGTAGGAGTTTATAGAATTAGTTTATTAGTATCTAAGGCTGGGAAAGTCAGTAGAGTGAAGGTAAACAAGAACGTGAACAACTGATCCATGCATCACTTTTAGCTTTCCCCTTAATAAAATTGCTGATTTCTGGGTATTAATGGAAAATCACCTCTTTAACCAATACAAAGCTGCACCTTATAAAAAACTTCCTTTCATAATTTTTTTTCCCCAAGCCAGTAGAGTTACAGTAACAAGAAATAAATTGTTTATCAATAGGATGGTCCTTATATGGGTCAAAAAAAATTTATTTTTTTTATTTTTGACGGGGCAGCATCTCATTTGATATGCTACCCTAAACCATTTCAGTAATTTTTTCACAATTTTGTAACAATATTTAGAGGTTGCTACCTGGGTTTTAATTTTTTTTTAATGTAAACACTGTATTAATCGCTCATTTGTATTTATTAATATAAAACATTTAGCATGCAAAATTATTGTTTAGATTACAAACTTAGATACCTCTTTTAAAAAAAAATGATTTATAATCAGGATACAAGGGTTGATTTTTTTGTGCCAGGGTATTTCTTCCTATACTCTTTTACCAACAAAAGCAAATATTGCTTTTGCTTTTGATCTGTTGTCATCAGCTTATTAAATTCCTCCATTAAAGCAACGCCACGCTCAGCAATATAATTTACTACCCGCATATAAGGAACCATTTTCTTCGCAGTCTCAAAATCGACGTCATCCTACGAAGTTTCAACATTTTTATTCAAAAACTGTGATGAGATACCCAGTATCTGGAAAAATCGTAAGGAGTTGCTAGTCACAAAATCTTCGAGGATTTTTCGGTGATGTGTTTGACATCAATGCTTTTTCTTTTTGGACAATCCTCTACACATTCGATTTTTAGTGCATCTGCCATTTTTTTCTTATCCTGAACTGATAGTCCGTCGTCGAAAAAAGCAAAAGATACCAGCTCTTCCGACAAGTACCATAAATGACCCAGTGCTTTTTTATGGCAACATTGGCCATCGTTTGGTTTATGCTTTGAAAAGCTGTAAGGTTTTTCAATAGTAGTAAGTCGTTTCTTGGTGCTGACCATCCGGCAGGGGCTTGAAACCAGTATTTTATGTATATCATGACTGTGAAAATACAAATATCTTTCACGGCTTTCTCTTCCTTTTTCGTTAGTTTAAACTTATGTTTAAATAGGAAAATCTTCAAGCAATACATAGCTTTCACCATCCATCTAGCACAGTGAAGATCAGCAGGCCTCCTAAATGAAATAACTTTTTCAGGAACTCCTCCTAAGTAAATAATCGTGAGATGCAATAACTCTTTGTAGTCATCTCGAGGTTGATATAATTGAAGTTGATTCTGAGCGAACGAAATCATGTCTGTTGCAACAATTTTTACGATGTTTGAGGACGTGGTATCGGAAATTATTGTTTTATAATCGCTTTAATCAACTTCTTCCCAGTTGTTCTTAAATTTTTTAAAAAATTGAATATCAGGACCACTAGACGGTCCGAGCGGTAGACACACTACAGCTCCTAACATAATTTCCAANTTCGCTTTAATCAATTTCTTCCCAGTTGTTCTTAAATTTTTTAAAAAATTGAATATCAGGACCACTAGACGGTCCGAGCGGTAGACACACTACAGCTCCTAACATAATTTCCAATATATGGTGTCGATAAGCAAGCCAATGCAAATCTTTCTCCATTTTTTGTTCCAGAAGAACACAAGATCCATTTCTTAAACCAGTGTTTACAGCTGTAGTGTCAGAACATAATAATTTTACTTTATCGCTCAAGCCCCATGATTGTTTCAAAGACAGCTGACGCACATGCTTCGTCTGGTCCTCGTTCCAATTTTGGAACCGCTAGAAGCTGATCGACTCCATGTACTGATAACAAAATTGGCAGACGATCTACAGTTTCATGTCCAATAATATCTTCAATTAACTTGCCATCCCAATGAATCGTTAATGGCAAATCAGGTTTGAACTCGCTTTTGAGAGACTCTGTTATTGCTTTTCGATTTTTCAAACGTTGTTGACGAATATAAGATTTATTAACATTAAACTCTAAAGGGTCGCATCCTGCATTTTTCAAAGTAGATGCTACGACCACAGCTGCTTTTCTGTCACTTAATTAAGAGACGTCAAGGCTAGCAGCTAAGTGGCTATTAATTATGTATTTTCGAGCTCGCTTTTGTAGTGCCTGCTCTGTTGAAGATTCTGGTAAGACTTCGAAATCAGATAGAGTTGTTTCTTCACTGGTGGTAGAAGAAGGAGGTAAGCACTTTTCTGTCAAAGCTGAGATACTTCTGTTTTCACGTTCACGTAATTTTTGAAGATGTTCTGCTTTCTGTTTCGATTCCTCACTGAACCAATTAAACCCCGGCGACCTTGTCGTTGTGCTAATAAAAACTGTTTATCCTCTTCTATAGACATAATACTTAAAGCTTCAGAGTGAGCAATATCAAACAAATGTTGTAATTTTTGTAGCCAATCTTGTCCTTTCTTCCGTAATGCTTCCGAACGTTTTTTCTTGTTCTCTTTACTTTTGTTCAGATTCTGCCTTTCTTTGAAGTGTTGTTATATTTTACTGATCACATGTTTTTTTCAATCTCGTTGGTATACCAGCTTTTTCCCACAAATTTATCACTTCACATGCAGCCACAGTCACAGAATCACGAATGGATTTCTTTTCTTCGTGTTTGTAGTAAAAAAAATGAACGTAATACTTCACCAATTGAAGGCAACTTTGACTGATTCAGATTTGGTAGTGACTGGCCTATAAGCCAAATGTTCGTTTTATTTCTAGTTAGTAAATTCACGCCACTAATTGTGGGCGCTATGACAAGTCGAAACAAGTACGTACAGTTTGAGGAAAAAATACGCGTTCTCTCGCTAATGGCTGAATTCCAACTGAAGTGCGGGGCGGGGCTGAACCTCGATGCGTAGGCACAGAAAAAGGAATAGGGGAAGGGATCACTGAAGTGAGTCTCTCTGCATCCTATTTCACTTTAAAATAGGCTTATATACATGCTGGAATCAATTAGTCGGATTCATGGTTGAAGTGGCTATACAGTGCTTTTTTTTTAACTTTGACTGATGGTAGCGACCTCTAAAACCTTTCCAAAAATTAAATATAAAAAAACTAGTTCATATTTTAGGGTAGAGAATCATATGCCAGGGTGCCGTGGTAGTTTTTTAAAAGTCGAAAAATAAGGACCACCTTAATATACTTCCAAATATGTTATCATATTTTTAATAGCTAATGTAGCCATCCTGATTTGCATTTTCCATGGTTTCCCGAACTCACTCTGGGCGATTTCTGGGATGACTCATTAATAAAGGTAATGATCAATTCCTTCCTTGAATTGCCTTCATTGTGTTCTTGGTGTACCATTCTCTAATGAACCTTGTCGCTACT
>NQII01011113.1:17227-30279 GCA_002778355.1 Clitarchus hookeri
AAAACATTTTGAAATGCCATGAGAAATTATTACGTTCTGTTATATTTCCGCACAAATAAACGGTGTCTGGAATACATTTAAGGAGTTTATTTTATGATTCGCTAGTGACACCCACGTTTTAACATAACTGCGAAGTGACGGATTCGGTCACAGGTCAGTGCTGCTATCTCGTGATGCTCAAAATGAACTAGTACCACCTGAAATAGTGTATCCATAGTAAATTTGTGTTAGAAGTATTATTCGTAAAATGTTTTAAGAAATAAATTTTCACTAGTAAAAAATTCACTATAATAACTAAGTTTATGACACAAAGCAATTGGTAATAACGGAAAAAATTTAATTTAACAAGCATGTCACTTATTTCAGAACACAACTCGCTGCGTTGCCAAACATACTTCTTTGCACAAAGATATCAATAAAGATGTGACTTACAGAATACCGCATTNACAACTCGCTGCGTTGCCAAACATACTTCTTTGCACAAAGATATCAATAAAGATGTGACTTACAGAATACCGCATTAAGACGCTTACGAGTAAACATAGTGTTGGCCCTCTTTATGATAAAGACGACCACGTTGACCGTCTTTAAGCAATCTCAAGCTATATAATAGGGCCCCAGGGGANGGCCCTCTTTATGATAAAGACGACCACGTTGACCGTCTTTAAGCAATCTCAAGCTATATAATAGGGCCCCAGGGGACGCCACCTTCGGGCCCACTCTACGTGAACGGTGGAAAACCTTCCAGAATGAGGCGTTGAAGATATATAAGTGTTGGTGTCTCAATTTTAAGGGGATGAACACTGGGGGACTCTGTTAGGACGGAACTCTGTTCCTTAAGGAGGGGAACGACTGCCTAAATGATTTTGTACAAGTTAAGTTATTGAACCTTGTGCGTTTTGTTCGTTGGACTTTTAATTTTGTAATTTGAGGTTGGGAATTTTGTTTTGCACTAGTATTTCGCTGTATTACTGGGGGTATTTTAGGTGTTTTTTTTTCTATTATAATATTTTACTGAATTATAGAGCGTTGTTTACATTGTAAATTTTTATGCAAAATTTGGTTTTTTGAAATTTATTCTTGTATCAGCTTTTGATGACTGTTGATAGTTTTCATGTATGATAATTGAGAATTCAAAAACATTATCCACAGAAGTGGATCGCAGTAAATATAGAAACAAAATGAAGTGTCCCTGTCATTTACTTGACAAACCCAACTTTAAAAATATTCCTAATACCACACACAACGGGGGAGTCTCTATTTTGATAGAAACGGTGTAGACGGAGTTACTGGCGCATGTGTCGGCAAGCTACCGCCACAAAGTTTTGACATTTGCGTAGTTGCCGCGTTATGTTTCTTGCTCAGACTTAATAGCAAGAGAAGACTGTAAAATTATTCCCTCATACGACATACCAGTCTGCCGGTTTTGGATTGGTGTTTTATCGAGGTCAGTGCGAATTATCCTTCCGTCGTTGCACAGGTGGGTGCGATAGCGAATATGTGTGCCAATCGCTGGGTGATTGCTTCCTGGGGCCCGGTGCTCTACATTTATTTAATAACTAGGTTTAGATCAATCACATGCGTTTTAACTTTCCGTAGCAACAACTCTTTCCTTAAACTAGTATTTTGAAACCTTTTGAACATCTCCTAATTGTGAATTTTTAGTTAACTCACTGATACTGAGAGCTCACTACTACACGTTCATCACGAAAACATAAGAAGATAACATGCAAACAGCTTTAGCTATAATGCGGTTCGTAAGGACGACATGTATCTTTAAAGTTGGTGCAGGAACACTAGTTTGTCTTAGATATTACGCAAAGTGTTCAAGATGGAACACTTTATGTAAGGATAATGAGTACTTTCAAAAAGAACTGCAGTTACTTAAACTTTTTTGCTGTGATTTCGTTGAAATAACTGGAACAGCCAAGTTACTTCTGCATTTGCACCAAACGCGCACAACATGATTCAATAGACTAAAGATGAGGTACACCAGATATACATCTTCTGCGCATGTACCCAGCATTGACCTTACCCAAAAGGACACAACCGACAAAGTCGCATGGTCAACAGTGATACGTG
Organism: Clitarchus hookeri; assembly: GCA_002778355.1. Classification (NCBI taxonomy): domain Eukaryota; kingdom Metazoa; phylum Arthropoda; class Insecta; order Phasmatodea; family Phasmatidae; genus Clitarchus; species Clitarchus hookeri. The sequence goes on from NQII01011113.1 coordinate 19,310, forward strand.
TTTGTTAAAATAATAATTTCCAAAAGACAAACACTTTCATATGAATAAAATGGATTTATCAATTTTAATTTAATCAAACTGCATTACAAATTGGTTAGAAGGACGTTTACAAACATCTTAAAAGCACTTGTTTACTATAAAGTGTTTTGACCCAAAATCTAATCCCTGAGGTTTTTGCTATAGTCCATATGCGGTTCTTTCACACTTTTTGAAACGAACGTTTGAAAAATCACCATATGTTTGACGTGTTTGCACACAAGNCCATATGCGGTTCTTTCACACTTTTTGAAACGAACGTTTGAAAAATCACCATATGTTTGACGTGTTTGCACACAATCGTTCTATATTTGTGTTTACATGAAGGTATCAAATTTTTGGTTAAATTTAACTCTTACTTATATTTTCTTCATAAATCATAATATTCCATTTATTATTAATACAAATNAAATTTTTGGTTAAATTTAACTCTTACTTATATTTTCTTCATAAATCATAATATTCCATTTATTATTAATACAAATAAAAACATAGAGAAAATAGTTGTGTTGGTAATGCCTAGTTTGAAATAGCTCTCATGCGAAATATTATTACTCTGTGTGCGCACGAATGCGGTGAGTTGTCCTTTTGGTGTAGACTCGGGTGGAGGAATACCCTGGAAATAGAACTTAAGCAGGGCTTCAGAAAAGTTTAAAGTAACCGATAATGGAGTATCGGCAGAAAAGCAGTTCAATGTTGTGGCTCGGATATTGGTTGTGTGCAGTCAACGAGATCGGTCTACCTCATATTTANGGCAGAAAAGCAGTTCAATGTTGTGGCTCGGATATTGGTTGTGTGCAGTCAACGAGATCGGTCTACCTCATATTTAGTCTAAGGTGCGTGCCCGAAGTCAGATGGCTAGTGCGGGTGTGGGTGTAGGTTTGCGACACGAACACGTCTTGCACTTCTTATTTCTCCTTGCTCCAACCTCTTTGGCTCTCCCGACCTCTTTTTCGCGCATGCGCCGCTCCGTCTGGTCCGCNACACGTCTTGCACTTCTTATTTCTCCTTGCTCCAACCTCTTTGGCTCTCCCGACCTCTTTTTCGCGCATGCGCCGCTCCGTCTGGTCCGCTGGCCACGGCCGAGCTGGGTCGTGCTGGTGCAATTGAAATTCTCTTTTCATCGGACGTCTGCTGGAGAAAGTTCGGTGGAAGGTAGTTAGGTAATTGGCGTTTTCCCCTATCACATGAGGAGGTTTGAATTCCCCGTACTCGCTCGTGGCGGTGACGTGTATGTGTGTAAGTGGTGCTGTATAGGGACACGGTATCGAATCAAAAGTATCGATATTGTACTCATGAGTAGTATCGCATAAAAAGTATCGTACTCATAAAGGTATCGACAGTATAAAACACTTATGAATTAATCAACGTTTTTTTTATTAAATGATTCTTTTTAATTACAAATTAGATATTTTAATTATTGTAATTTTTTATTTTGTGTGATTGCACAGAGAAACATCTACTTACCATAAATCAAACCTCCCATTCTTCCTCTGTACAATCACTCAAAAACAGTAATTTGTCCGAACGTTTTGGCGACAGCCTGTTCCTCGTTTTAGACATGGTAAATCCTGCCTTCGAAAACAAACGTTCTGAAGGAACAGACGTCGCTGGAATTGTTAGATACTCGATCGCTAATTTGAATAAATTAGGGAACACAACTTTCATATCTTCCCATTGCTCTAAAGGATTAGTGGACAATGGAGTGACTGGTGTCGCTAAATAAAGGAGGCTCATTTCATAATTTTTAGCTAAAGAAGGCATCTTATTTTTATTTACAGACAAACCGCTTTTATTTTTGCTTTTTTGTTTCGTGTGTGCTAAGGTCTTGTGATGACTCCAAAAATCATATACTGGCTCCACAGAAGAATCACCATCCGGGTCACTACTGCTACTACTGGTGGCAAGGACAACATTTGTTGATAAACGTCTTATTGAAGATATTACTGTAGCACAAGCTTTGGGGTCTTGGAAGTGTATATTTTTTTAATCTGGGATCGAGCAAGCAGGAAATTGCATTTAAATTATTATCTTCAATATGAAAAAATCTGCGATTTATCTGATTTATAATCTCGGCTTTATCTGGCATTAAACGTTAGTTTAATTCAGGTTTTGAAAGTTTAAGCTGCAAAAACACGTGTTTATTTACTTCTCCTTGGTTGTTTTAGGACGTCCAGTAATGCAAGGAAACTTCGTGGATGCACAACGGACCAAAACACGCACGTGCCTCGGCAGCCCGCAGGCTCTTGTGCTGCGCTGGGTTCATGGCGAGTCATTGTGTTTGCGGCTCTTTGTCACATTACATACAGGATCAAATAAATGATTAACTGAGCTATATTGCACAATTTTAATATAAAACCCTGTAACTATATAGTACAATATTAAGTACATGTTTTCGGTTCGCTTTTATGCCAGTAAAATGTATACCACACACATTTTTTTTAAGTCACGTTTAATTTGTGATAACACTCTGTCTGGCCAGTAAAAGGTAAGCTGATGTTTTTAATTTAATTTGAAACCTAGTGTGTTTGCTTATTGATGTTGGCTTGTTTAACCTTATAGTACTTCGTTTTTTTTTTTTGCTCCTGCCATACATTGACATTCAACAAACCCCAGCAGTGAGCTGTAATGTTCTTCTGCATACAACAAACATCTTGTTGAGGTGCCAACAAAAATGAGAACATTATTACTTTTGCTGTGCGGCGTATGAAAGGGCAACTATTTAAGGAAATACGGTTCCGTGACAACTGTACCAGATAATTCTAGATGCACATTATAGAATGAACCACTATATTTTTTCTCCCGGCGAGTAAGTTGCCGCAATTTATTCCGTTGTGAAAGATCCTCTAGGTCCGGCTTTCTGGCGCATCTATACTACATGGANGAGTAAGTTGCCGCAATTTATTCCGTTGTGAAAGATCCTCTAGGTCCGGCTTTCTGGCGCATCTATACTACATGGATTATGCTAAAGGTTAAGTGGTCTCTAGAAGATGGAATACAATAGCTTATAGCCATTGCATTTTCTCATATTCACGCAGTTATATTTTTAATGTATTCAGAAACGGAGTCTGAAGTGCTTTATTTGTTTTTGGAGAGAGGTATTCTATGCTTAATTAAAAGAAAATTTATCTTTGAGGACACATGCCCTAGTAGACCTACACCGTCACAGAAAACACAGATGATGACATGAAAAAAAATATTAAAGTAGGCCATGATTAGCTATAGTAAACGTACATTATAATCATTCAATAAAAATCCCACAAGGAATTTAGTGNATTAAAGTAGGCCATGATTAGCTATAGTAAACGTACATTATAATCATTCAATAAAAATCCCACAAGGAATTTAGTGATAATTAATTAAACTTATTGAGACAAGAACTACATAAATAGTAACCAAAAAAACAAACATCGAATTTCGGAAGAAAGAAGACTAATGATTTAAAAAACTCAGGATAAAACAAAGTGGACGACACAGACTAACATTGAGGCAAAAAAAAAAATGATTTGCACAATAATGGACGATATAACAATGAAAAAACAGAAATAAGTTGTTTTATTTTTTATACAATCTGGCATCTGTTCCCGTCCCCAGGCAGAATAAAAGTGAAAATTGGGGAAACAGTTGTGTGTGTTAATTTTTAAATCAAGAAAAAATTATTTCGAGGTCAGTTTAAAAGTATTCTTCTTTCACTACAAAAAATTAACTGACAGGACACATTTTACGCATTTTATTAAGTGTACACGATCAATTTATGGTCGCCGGTAGTGTTCCAATTTCTAATACAACGCGACAGGCGTATGTGCCAAAGGGTACGTGAACGACATACAGACCAGCGTTGGTGTAAATATTTCATGTAGGGTCATACATTACAATACAGTTTCTGTATGCAATGTGTTCATGTGTTTGGTAGCAGACTTACTACAAGCTAGGGCGTATAATAGCACAGTGCAAAATTAAAATGCACTGCATAGCTATTGAAGATCCCATATTAAATAATAACCCAATTATGTGGTTTGTTTAAAGAGGAATTACTTAAATCAAAAGAAACTTTTGCCGAAATTTAAGTGTTCATAGAGCTGCAGGGTTTCACTATCAGTAGCCAATCACAAGATGTAAAATAAACACACAAAAATAATTTCAGTGGTTCTCGATATCAGATATGGCGTAGCAATAAAAAACAAGTTTCTGATTTTTTTTTGTGTGTGTAGACTGTCAATATTAGTTTGTCGAAATCGGTTTCAGAGTTCCGGCGGCATAATATTACAGCCCAAAAATGAAATATTTCTCCGTTTTAAAAATAATTATCTGGCATGGTCAAAAATTAGAAAAATATCGTATTCTTACTATGCAATCTAAATGTATCGAGTTTGGTTGAAATCTGCCCAAGGGTTCCAAACTTTTTGAGGGTGATTACACAGTCATGCTAAACTGCACATACCCATTGACACATATACGTAGATACACAGACAGGGAAATGATTTCATAAGCCTATTTTTGCTTCGGAAAAAAAGATAAATGTAGACCGAAAAATACTAGTTTGTTCATAAAATACCGATATGCAATACCGAGGAATGCTAGATGAAAGGGCAGTTAAACTGCAGTGGCAAGAAATAGCACAGTGAAAGAACTGTTAGCAGATAGAGACGTTGCAGCGTTTTATGTTTGCGTTGATAGTTAATATTTATTGGTTGTCTCTACTAATGAAAAAAAAATAATTATTAAAAACTGCCTCAACGTTTTGTAAAGGGGTTTAGCAGAACGCTCTTTATTTACTATCGTGGGGAACTGAAATGCCTGACATATCCCTTGTTTTTCTGTCACTTCATCTCAACCATTGTGTCTAGATTCTAAAGCGTACAAGCCGTTAGTACATTTATTTCACTTCAATTTTCACAAAATGCACACTTGTTATTTTCCCACATATCTAAATAAGTCTTCGTGTTTTTTTTCTATCACCTCGTAATCATTTTACGTAACGGTAAACGTTTTTATTTAAATTTGTAAGAACAATTACAAAAATCTGAATTTGTAACGAAAGAATAAATTTGTAGCGTGGGGTTATTTAAGGCAGTTGCGGAACACGATATAAAAATTAATAATCTCTAGCGATATTCTACTACGTGCAATAACGTGGTATAAGAATTGACTCAAGAGTACTGCGTGTTTTCAGTGCTGTGAACAAAGTTTGATATAATTCCTCACAACTGGTTTGTTGTTAAAGTAAAAATTACCAATCATTAGAAACAAATGTTTGTACTTAGTAACGCAAAATAAAGATTTGCGATTTGATATGTATTTTTATTATACTAAATTATTTTTAATACTATTACAGTGTGATAAAAGGATATTGGGCATGGTAATATTTACGGAACGAACATTGATTATCGCTAAATTAGTTGAAATTCTCAACTTTTTTCACCCTTCAGGCAGTTTCAACATAAACCAGAGGAAGTAAGCAGTTACTGAAGGATAAAGTAAATGTGATGTATAGTGCGCATGCCTTCTGCGCAGAAACAATCCCAGGTTTCCAGCACTGAACAATTTACTTCGGTTAGTGTGCTGTTTAGCTTAAATAAAGGTTTTGCTAGTATATTTCTTCTACAAAAGTTTTAACGCAATTGTAATGTAATCAAGTTGTTAAAATACATTTTTTTTTTGGTAAAAGCACGGTTTTGCTGTAAAACAAAGTGAAAGTAAAAGTTGTATTAGTGTTAATACGTGATTTTGACTGTTGCCGTGTAAATCCTTGAGTCAGTTCCCATACGGTCAGATAATATAACGCAAAACTGTCGAGGGCCAATATTACAGCGGGATCGAAAACTCTTGATCCCCGATTAGAGCTTTACCAAGTCTACCTTAACCCCTTTTACAACTAGTACTTGCAAGAGTTAAGATGTCAACATGCTGAACTTATTTCGTTTACTCTTATTAATAAAGTTGACTTCTTATCAGCAACGAACACACCTACATTAAATTATNTGCTGAACTTATTTCGTTTACTCTTATTAATAAAGTTGACTTCTTATCAGCAACGAACACACCTACATTAAATTATGAGAGTTTGGAGAGCGTCTTCAGAGAATTAACGACCTCTAGTCTTATGGTGACTCATACTAAGTTTAGCAGTATTCCTGGCCAGTTTTATCCATGTAGTTTCCACTGTTAGATGTTGACGCAGTATCTAAAATGTCCACAAGGACTCGTACCTGCAGCGCAGATCACTTTAATCAACTTTAGTAGAATTCTTGGATAAACAAAAGAACTATAAAATGCGTGAAACGTACAATTGTGAAGTAAGTACGGTTCGAAAACCAGGACTGACAAAATCGTCCAATACTACCTCGGAAAATAAATTCCGATCCCTTAAAAATAACGAAACACACAAAAAATATGACAAAATTGAAATGATTGACTTTACAGTTGACGTTAAAATCCGCACATGTTGTCAACAGTTATCAGCTTTGAGATAAACACCAAATTACCAAAATTTGGAATTACTAAACAGGACAAAACAAGTATCGTGTTCCAGAAGTCTAGTCTGAAAAGTATAGATAAATGAAGCAACTGGAGTTTGACTTTGGTAAACGCGCAGTATCTTTTGGTTTGGGAATAGAAAAAAATTCAATTTTTCTTCAGTACGGAAGTTCATTAATTTCCATTAAATGTAACACGTTCGAATGCAAACGTACCAGAGACGTTAACAGCCTCTCTTCCCCCGGCTTCGTTTCCAACGGACAGCGACATATTTCATCAGCATTAGTGTCGAAAGCTGACACGGTCTATCTTTCGGAGGCTCCCGAACCTGGCCACGTTTTATTACCTCCCCCCCCCCCAACCAACCATTCCTCCCTCGGCTAGCCGTATGGAAGCTGCTCCATCAATTTTACGCCGCTGGCATTAAAACCAGTGATGTCGCATACAGAGCAAGAGAGAGCGAGAGATAGCGCAGGAGGGCAAGTTTCAGCGCACTTCTATCTCCCAGGGGCGTATGATCCACTTATAACGCCATGGCGACTGGCGCTTCCATTTAGATCACACTGCAGATGCCGGCCATGGCTCGTCCCGGTCAATTTTATGCTCACACCTTGTGATAACACCGGACATAAAAACGCCTTTTTTTTTTTATCAAATGGAGCAGCGCTCGAAACGGTTACCCGGCAAAACTTCGTCCTTTCCTCCCACCGTCACGAACCATTCGCCACATCACCCCTCTCCCCACCCGCCCTCGCACGCCGCACCTCGTACTACTCTCCTGACAACGGCAGCGTCGCCCTGGTAAATGTACTCGCTAATCAGTTTAGCTACTGTTGGCAAAGGGGGGGAAAAAACCAACACATACAGTCTCCGTCCTCTGGGTAAATGGTGATACCCTTTCTCGTAGTTTCGATGTCTCTAGGGGAGTTACGCGCGTCATAAAAAAAACATAGGAAATTATCAGTGAATAAGATCAATGTTCGCGCGAGATGTAGCATTTTCCTTATTTGCCTAAAACTCTCGATCCTCGGCACAGCCGTAACGTTTGTGCTCTCGCCGAAGTAGTTCGATTAATTAAAATAGTAATGATTTTCAGTGGAGGATAACACAAAGCAAACCTTCAATTACCTCTGCAGGTTAGAGAAAGCATGAAATGGTAATATTGTCTGGAAAAATAAGAGAAACATTAACACATACCTACTTTCCGACAAACTTGAAGCTAAAATTTCATAAAATAAGTAAATAATAAAAAACCTAAAACAGGTTTAACGAAAATACGATAAAACATATTGTAAATATATGAAGAACTCTTAAAATCAAAATACCTTTCAATAAAAAGAAAAAAATACATAAATATATAGTACATTATACCAAAGTCATAAAACGAGTTGTATTTTAATTAGCAAAACTGCATTTGTCATTATTAAAGACATTATCACGTGTACAAATCTTGTTGTTTAGAGTCAAAAAACTAATGTTACGCTAATAACAGCGCACTGAGAAAAATACATAGTTTCTGGTACCGGTACTATATATATTTATTTTGAGAGCATTTGTTTTTATTGAACAATAATTGGTTTACACAACCAAACCGCTCATGCCCGAAATATCCACATGTGTTACCTAGAACCAAATAAAATTGTTCAAAATAATGCGTTGGGCAAAACACTTTTTCGGTTGTTCCAATATTATAAGAATATATTTTTTACTCACAACCATTTGACGAAGGTTGTCGAAAGCTTCATATTATCAAAGGTAGATTCAAATCACTTCCTTTTTTCGAATCGAGCAAATATTTTGTTGCCCTGAACAATTTGCAACAATATATTCAAATGGTTACAGTGCCGGCCTTTGTTTGTTTGGCTGCACAATCAATGTATGTGACAATTTGCAAACCAGTAGGGATTCTCGGTATTGCCTGGGCAACGTACTATTGGTATAATCATTTCCTGTGGAAGCCAAAATAATATATATAAAAAACTGAAAATAATATTGTGTGTTAGGGATTCATACTAGATCAATTGTGTAAAATCATATTGTGTTCGCCGAACTTGATGCGGTTATGTAGGAGGTCAACGAGTAAAGAGACAGACTATCAACCGTATGCTCCGGTTTTTATCCTTGGTAGAATCATCAAATATTTTTAATTTTCTCTCAACTCCGTGCTATGGCTCAACATTACGTCAGATATAACGAAAATTGTTATTATATTACGTACCTTAACAAAATTTTCTTTCTTTAAGTTTCAGACGTTGCGAGGTGTTGTGCCTCTGGGAAAATAGCTGGTTAACAATTGCGAGTGTTTTACAAATTATATCACAATAACCCTTCAAAAAACAATACATAATATGTCGTAAACAAATAAACATTAGTATTTATTTTACATAATGATTTATGAAAAAGTGTTCTCTAACGAAATTTTTTTGTGTTTGTTTCAGACATAGCGAGATGTTGTGCGTTAGGGGAAAAGAGCGGGTTCACACTTGCGTGTGTTGTAAAAATTGTAATATAATAACCCTTCTGAAAGCTATAACAGATATGTCGTAAACAAATAAACATAAATACACATTATACCCTAGATAAATAAACATTAAACAGTGATAACCAGTAAATAATCTCAACTAGCAGAACATAAACCTAGCAAATGTTTCCAAATGGAAGTTTTCAAGCTATTAAACAAGATGAAATGAGAATATCCTTAGAATCAGGCACTCTTTCGGCAAAACATTTCAAGTGAAAGCAAAAAGACAATATATAAAACCAAATGCTTATAGAATTTACGAATACATATCACATTCTGTTCAAGATCTGTAAGTGTTTTTTAGTAGGTCGATAGGTCGGGCGTCAAACTTTCAAGTCGAAACGTCAGGTTCGAAACCAGCGTATTTTGATGTTTACTAAATTTCATATTATGCCTCAATTTAACACGATGATAACGAAAATTGAGAATATTATTTTGGTAAAACCATAATATAACTACTTTAATCTTCGGTGAAATGAAATGGACTTGCTATAGCAACAATATAAAATTTCACTTTAAATACACAATACCGTTTCTCTGAAATATGTGCGTTTTGGTTAGTGCAAACAAATATGGCGAAACATATTATTTTGTTCCATCATCAGTAAATTTGTTTCGCCGTATAAAAATTTCCGGTTTGTTTGACCCAAGCAAATTGCGTTTTCCTCTAATATTTCTTAACTCGGTGCGCACTTAAACTGCATTCAAATGACAGCTTCACAAGTCCAAACTGTTACAGAAATCGATGCGCTGTTTCACTTGCAAGTAGTACTTGGCAATAATTTAAATAAGACATCGCATATGACTGCGAAGGTTAAGGTAAACGAGGCCACATTCGTTTTAAATTGAGTAATTTCATACAATACATTTAATTAGAATACAACACGCGACTTCATATCGAGCATTGAAGAACTAAAGTACAGACGTTATTCCTTTATTATACCCATATTTATCCGGTTTACCACAGATTAGCTATAAATTCAGGATTTTATTATGGTCATGTGGTAACTGCTGATTTACGAATATTTAACCTCGGGACTACCATATAAGGGTATAATGGTGGGTCTGAACTACATTCATTTATATTGGTAGTGCGACATACAGGTGTTCAGAACGACAGTTAAGTGAACGGTTTCTCATATTGCGAGGAAACTTCACCTCAGCGAAAATAGATACCACCTTCTTTATTTTGCAACAAGCGCAAGTATAAGCATTTTTAATAGTAACGCTCTATATATAAATCGTTATCATGACTGGAAAAATCCAAAATGTACAAACCTGTTGACAATACTTCCCATCAAACAGTGAGTATATGTATGTGAAATTATGTTTTTTCATCGGGTTACGTATCTAATATTTAAATATTTCGTTTACGTTTATTTCAATAAGATGTTTATGAAACGTGCAAAAATTTATATTGCGGTGTGTAAACCATACTACAGATTTTAGACATACACTAGGCACACATAAATCTGAACAATCTTGAACAGTATTAAATTGTAAACATTATGGAAGATCTTATGAAAGGTGTGAGGTGTAAGATGTTTTTCTCTGCTACATATACGACATGGCTGCTTGTTACGTCATATCAAGATGAAGTACGCTACGCTCGTCCAGGAAATTTACATTGATCATCTCTGGAGGTCTTCTGTATTTTTTTCATTTGTCAATTCAGCACTGTGTGAACGGTTCTCTGGGCAAACATTCCACTACAAGAAACCAGCCTTTTTTCAGGCTTTAATTCCCTTGTTTTTTTTTTTTACGTAACGGGGTTTTTTCCCCCTTCATTTTAGTGTTTTCTGGGGCATTTTGTTCAGTAACAGTAGCTAATATAGACCGATTTTAGCAGAGATCTACAAAGAACTGAGTAATAAACTTAATTATTTTATTTAAACAGTTGGTCATGTTTAACGTCATCGTTCGGGGATTTTGGTAG